>MCJB01049658.1:15769-37562 GCA_002018475.1 Nicotiana obtusifolia
TTTGTGCGCAAGGAAAATACTGGTATACTCGACCAGATAGGGCAGCAACTTGACCGAATAAACCAATTCCGATCCGCGTTGAGTGAGACCAAAGCAGAGACTAACGAATGGAGAGCCAAGACCGATCTGATGACCTCGGAAAAGGAAATCCTCCAAGTTCAAATTTCTTTGGAAGAACAAGTTTCGGAGGCACAAGAGAAAATCGGGACTCTGGCTAAGAGTACCGATACGCTTCAATCCCAGGTCGAGACGCTCACTTCGGATCGCGACATGTTGGTCAACGAGCTGCAATCGGCAAAATCAGAGGTTGCTGCATAGGTTGAAGCCGATGAGTTGATAGCCCAATATAGGGCCGATGCCGAGGCTGCTCAGGAACAGTCGAAGATTCTGGTCGAATACACCAAATGCCAAACCCACCTTTATGTTCTTGAAGAGTTACAAGCTCGGGGCTTCGATCTATCTGCTGAGGTCGACATAGCAAAAAAGATCGAAGCCGAAACCAGAAAGCGGGCCTTCCCAGAAGAAGAGGAAGAAGACTCCGAGAATTCTGAATAAAGACATCTGTTGTATAATATGCCTTTTTAGAATCCCCATTTCTGTAACATACTTTTGCTCATATATACGAAAGATCTTCCTTTATTTTCCTTTCTTGTTTGGTCTATTTTGATTCTTTGTTCTTAAAACCGATAATTCAACTTGTAGAATTTTCTGCCTTCACGCTTAGTTAAGACTTAGCCAATTTCAAGAAATGCCTTGGCAGATTTTCCCTTTCCTCGGCCGATTTAGTAAGGCCTAAGCCTCAAAAGGGATCCGAGGTTCGCTTTATAGGTCTTATTTCCCTTCGAGTTTCATTAGCTCGATGCGGCCTTGGCCTTTTAAGAAATCGGGGTTCTGCCTTAGCAAGTCTTGTTCCCCTTCGAACTTTGTTAACTCGGTTCGGCCTTAGCCTTTGAGAAATTGGGGTTTGCCTTAGTAGGTCTTAGTCCCCTCGAGTTTAACTTGATTCGGCCTTAGCCTTTTATAAATTGGGGTTTGCCTTAGTAGGTCTTATCCCCCCTTTGATTTTCGAGTCAAGCTTTGAGCAATGTTAGTTTTCGATCGTGCAAGAAATCGAAATGGCCCTTGGGCTCGGAAGCAAGATATCGGTGCCAAAGAACTTTTATTAGAATTCAAGTGCTTGTACAATTTTCTTAGGGGGTAGATCAATCTACTTGGGCACGGTACTTTTTACCGTTTGACCCTTACATTGATTCCTAGTGATCTATGAAAAGTTCCCCCGAATTGAAGTAGCTAAGCAATGAAGTGAAGTATACAAGCAGTCTTCTGATATTCAAGGTCGATCGAAGTTGTGCACCGAATATTATTGCCTTCGATATGCGACCGATCTAAGTTAGCATGATTCCCGGTTGCCTCATTAAAAACCTTGCCGTAAAACTCAATTTGGGACAAAACCGGTCGAAGGAAAAAAGAGTGCAACGCATGCTTTCAGTCCTAATGTCCTGTGCTTTCTGGCTCGAGGTTACTTCATTCAATACCTGCAGATGTTAGTAACATAAAACAAACAAACGAAGAATGAAATTTCATATCTTAACACTAGTATCGTTTCAAGTGGTTTATGTTCCAATTGTTCGGCAGCTGTTTGCCATCCATGGTTCCAAGCTTGTAAGAACCCTTTCCGGGGACCTTTAAGATGGTGTAGGGCCCTTCCCAGTTCGGTCCTAAATTCCCTTCGTTCAGGTCTCGAGTATTGGGTGTGATTCTTCTGAGCACCAGGTCTCCGATGTTGAAGTGTCGAAGATGGGCTCTCTGGTTGTAGTACCTTTCTATCTTTTGTTTTTGGGCCGCCATTTGAACAAGGTTTGCTTCCCTTCTTTCATCCAATAATTCTAAATTGGTGTTCATAGCTTCGCGATTCGATTCTTCGGTTGCGTATCGGAACCTGATACTCGGCTCACGCACTTCGACAGGTATTAACGCTTCAGCACCGTATACTAGAGAGAAGGGAGTGGCCCCGGTGCTGGTTTTCTCGGTTGTGCGATATGCCTATAAAACTTCGGGAAATATTTCTCTCCATTTTCCCTTCGCGTTGGTTAGCTTTTTGTTCAGGTTTAGAATTATGGTTTTGTTGGTTGATTCAGCTTGTCCGTTGCCGCTGGGGTAATAGGGTGTCGATAAGATCCTCTTGATCTTGTTGTCTTCGAAGAACTTCGTCACTTTGCTGCCGATGAGTCGATTGCCATTATCGCACACGATCTCTGATGGCATCCCAAATGGACATATGATGTGGTCCCAGATGAAGTCGATCACTTCCTTTTCCCAAATTTTTTTGTATGCCTGCGCTTTAACCCATTTGGAGAAGTAGTCAGTCATAAAAAAAATAAATTGAGCCTTACCTGGCGAATAAGGGAGAGGGCCGACGATGTCCATCCCCCATTTCATGAATGGCCATGGCGATAGGACCGAATGCAGCGTCTCCCCGGGCTGGTGGATCATCGGTCCGTGCCTTTGGCACTCGTTGCACTTGCGAACGAACTCCTTTGTATCTTTCTCCATAGTGATCCAATAGTAGCCGGCTTGGATTATTTACGAACCAAGGATTTGAGGCCGCAGTGATTCCCGCATGTGCCTTCGTGTATTTCCCTTAAAATATACTCGGTGTTTCCCGGTCCAAGACATATTGCGAGGGGGCCATCGAATGTCCTTCTGAATAGGGTCCCATCATTGGATAAACAGAACCGGGCTGCCTTCGTGCGTAATGCTCTCGATTATTTGGGGTTCGAAGGGAGTTTACCTGAATTGAGATACTCTATATACTTGTTCGTCCAATCCCAGGTCAAACTTGTTGAATTAATTTCGGCATGGCCTTCCTCCACCACTGAACTCAAAAGTTGTACGACCTTCTCGGACTCGATCTCCTCATCTTCGACCGATGATCCCAGATTGGTGAGGGCATCGGCCTTACTGTTTTGTTCTCGAGGTATGTGCTGCAAGGTCCATTCTTTAAAACTATGCAGTGTGACTTGAAGCTTGTCCAAATACCTCTGCATTCGCCCTTCTTTGACTTCGAAAGTCCTGTTCACTTGATTGACTACGAGGAGGGAATCACATTTGGCTTCGACTATCTCCGCTCCTAGGATTTTGGCCAGTTCTAAACCTACAATCATAGCTTCATACTCTGCTTTGTTGTTAGTTAATTTTACAGTCTTAATAGACTATCGAATTGTATTCCCAGTTGGGGGCTTTAGTACGATACCAAGCCTCGATCCTTTCGAGTTTGAGGCGTCGTCTGTGAACATAGTCCACACTCCCGAAGGAGTCCCCAATTCGGTCATTAATTCTTTCTCGACCTCGAGTATTAGTGACAGCGCAAAATTGCCGACGAAATCCGCCAATACTTGAGATTTGATCGAGGTTTGGGGCTGATATTTGATATCGTACCCACTTACTTCGATGGCCCACTTGGCCAATCGGCCGGATAGCTCGGGCTTGTGCATTATATTTCTCAGGGGATAAGTCGTTACTACACATATGGGATGGCATTGAAAGTAGGATTTTAGTTTCCTGGAGGCACTCAATAAAGCGAGTGCTAATTTTTCTAAATGCGGGTATCTAGTTTCGGCCTCACCTAAGGTTCTACTGACGTAATAAATAGGAAAATGCGTACTTTGTTCTTCTTGGACCAGGACCCCACTTACCGCTACTTGCGAGACGACAAGGTAGAGATATAGTCGTTCACCTGTTTTTGGTGTATGCAGCAAAGGTGGGCTAGAGAGATACCTCTTAAGTTCTTCTAATGCACGCTGACATTCCGGACTCCACGAGAAATCGTTCTTCTTTTTCAACAAGTTAATACATAGATTATGAGTAGATTTTAACATGTAAAATGTGGAAATTTTAGGAGTTTGTTGAAAAAAACCTAGGTTTTGATAAAAATGTGATTAGACCATGAAAATGGTTATGGAGTTGAGTAGAAATTATATATTTGTATTCCCGAGGTTAAGGGGAACAAATATTTACAAATATTTTTGGAATCCAGGTACGGGGGCCCGAGGGTGAATTTTAGGAACCTTCCAAATTGGGTTGGATAATTACTCTAATAGTTTATATTACGAACTTTTGAGCAATTATTGATTAGTTTGTACTACCTTTGGCTAGTTGCGGATTGCTCAGCACCAACTTGAGGCTTTTAGTGTGATTTGTGGAGCGGGAAGTGGACTTGAAAACGAGGTAAGTCTCTCGCCTAACCTTGTAAGAGATAATTAACTTCATAGGTGTTTAAATATTTATTTGCTACTTATTGTGGGTGCTACATACGTACGAAGTGACGAGAGTACATACGTAGCTCAAATTCATGTTATGTCCGGGTAGATGTAGGACTTTACCATGCAATACTTGCACTAGATGAATACAACATGTTAGTTTTATTACTTGTATTAGTAAGTAAAATTTGATTAAAGATTATGTTAGACCGAACTTCACTACTTAGAGATTTAGCAGAATGATTGATTATTGATGGAAATATTCATAATTTCTTTGTGTGCTTGCCTTGGGTTGCAAACACGAAATTCATAGTCCGATGTGTTTGCCTACTCCTGTTGATCGGGCCGAACGCCTCGACAATATTTATATATTACGTGATGCATCCATGGATCGGGTTGTACGACCTCAGTCGTGTATGTACACGATTATTATGGATCGGGTCGGACGAACTCGGCATAACTCGTGCGTGTTGTCGACAGGAGTCCGATTTTACCCGATATATCCTTCATGACTTGAGAAATGGTAATTACGTGTTGGCACTTACTTGTTGAGATTAGCATGTGATATTTGGGGATTCTTTTTAATTTGTTATTTTTATAAAGAATCATTTAATTTTTGCGTCTTATTCTATTATTGTTGTTATATTTCATGCCTATTTATAATTCTTGCACATTATGTATATTAACCACTAGTAAATGTTGATGTCGACCCCTCGTCACCACTTCTTCGTGGTTAGACTAGATACTTACTGGGTACACATTGTGTACGTACTCACGCTACACTTCTGTATAAATTGTGCAGGTTCTGAGGCAAGTACATCCAGTGTTCGTCCAGGCGTGCATCCGCATTACCGAGGCCGAGCGGTGAGCTGCTTCTCATGCTCCATTCTGCAGCACCCGGAGCCTCTCTTGTTATGGTTATCATTTATGTCTATTCTGTTTCAGACAATAGTTTTAGGGAAGTTTGTAGATTCTACTAGATTGCTCGTGCACTTGTGACACTGGATTTTGGGGAGTTCTAGTAGATACTCATGATTTTTTATTATTAAATTCACTACTGTAATCTATATTTAGTTTAGGCCTACAGTGGAAATTGGGTCGTGACAGATTGGTATTAGAGCATTAGGTTCACGTAGGTCTCACAAGTCATGGCCTAATAGAATCTTGCAGATCTGTGCGGAGACGTCCGTACTTATATTCAAGAGGCTATAGGGTGTTAGGAAACTTCTCTTTGTTCATATCCTATCATGCAGTTGGTGTTATGCTAAGCATCTTTCTCTTATTTTCTCACGGATGGTTAGAATGCATGCGGCAGATGTACCAGATAGTGGAAGAGCTGCTCCCCCTATATCTAGAGATCGAGGTAGAGGCCGAGGGAGGGCTCCAGCTCCTACAAGAAAACTAGGGCGTCCTAGAGTTGCTCCCGTTGTACCACCAGCGGATCCAGTGGAGGATTCTGTCATTGAAGAGCAGGGTGAGGTACCTGGAGCTGAGCCGGCCCTGACATATTTCATGTCCGTGCCGGGATTTCAGGAGGTCATGGGCCGTATCCTGCGGTTCATGGACTCTGTGATGTAGGCTAGTTTATTTCTAGCAGACCTGCCACATCTCCTGCGGGAGGGGGAGAACAAAACCCCTACAGCTCAGGCTCTAGGGCACGCTGCTGCTGTATATTGGACCCAGGTGCACTACCTGTGGGCGGGGCACAGCCAGTTGCAGCGTTTGTACAAGAGCCCATACTAGATGCAACCATTGAGCCGCTAAGCTGTTGGATAGATGGACCAAACTGCATCCTCATGTCTTTGGCGGTGAGCAACATGAGGACCCTCAGGACTTTATTAACCGTTGCAGAGACAGGCTGCACAACATGAGAGTATTGGAGTCCAATGGGGTGGACTTCACCATATTTCAGTTGGAGGGTAGGGCCCGTAGATGGTGGCAGTCCTATCTTCTTAGGAGACAGCGGGTTCACTTCCCTTGACTTGGATCAGTTCACACATCTCTTTCTGGAGAGATATATTCCACCCTCTTAGAGGGAAGAGCTACGGGGTCAGTTCGAGAGGCTCCAGCAGGGCCAGATGTATGTGACTGATTATGACGCGAGGTTCTCTGAGTTGTCTCGCTATGCACTTATGATACAACCCATCGATGCAGAGAGAGTGCAGAGGTTTATTGTGGGTTTGCATTATGGTATTCAAGTTACTATGGCTTAAGAGGTTGAGATGGGGACTCCTTACGAGCAGGTTCTGCAATAGCTTGGCGGATTGAGCGTATCCGCAACCAGGATCGATTGTATATGATGGGGGGAAGAGGTCTTGGCACTCTGGAGGATTCAGTAGTGCCCCATATTGGGGCAGAGGTCAGTTCGTGAGGTGTCTGTTCAGGAGGCCCACATATTCAGCACCACTTCCTTCTCGGGGTACACCAGCTTGACCTTATTTTTGAGCCATTCCAGAGAGCTCCTACCGTCCACCAGCTATTCAGAGTTTTTCCAGCGGGTATTGAGGTCCCCAGGGTCAGACTTAGGGTCAGTCATCCTCCGCACCGAGGGGTTTCTATGAGTGTTGGGAGGTTTGTCACATAAAGAGATTTTTCCCCAAGCTTCTAGGCAAGGCAGTACTGCAGGGCCATCAGCTCATGATCATTGCACCAGCTGCCGCTCTGGCCGTCCGGCCTACCCGAGGCAGAGGACAGGTGGGTAACGGTTGCCCTAGAGGTGAAGGCCTGTCAGGTGGTACTCCAGCTAGATTCTATGCTTTTCTAGCCAGACTAGATATAGTAGCCTCAAATGCCGTGATCACAAGTATTATTTCTACCTGCAGTAGGGATGCTTCAGTAATATTTGATCCAGGCTCTACATATTCATTTGTTTCTTCTCTATTTTCTCATTATCTGAGTGTCTCTCGTAAGTTCATACATGCTCCTGTATTTGTGTTTATGCAGTGGGAGATTCCGTAATTGTGGATCGGATTTACCGATCCTGTATTATGACTTTCTGTGGTTATGAGGCCAGAGCGGAACTATTGTTCCTCAATATGTCTGACTTTGAGGTCATCCTGGGAATGGAATAGTTGTGTCCGTACCATTCCGTCTTGATTGCCATGCTAAGATCTTTACCTTGCCAATGCTAAAGTTGCCTAGATTAGAGTGGAGGGGTTCATATATTAGTACATCTAGCCAGATTATCTCTTTCTTGAAGGCCCGACTATGGTCGAGAAGGTTTGTTTGGCTTATGTATGGGATACTGCCACAGAGACTCCCACGATTGATTCAGTGCCCGTGGTGAGGGAGCTCTCTGATGTGTCCTCCTTTGGATCTACAAGGCATGCCACCAGATCCTGATATAGATTTCTGTTTAGCATGTCTCCGAAAGAGTTTAAGGACTTGAAGGAACAACTTGAGGAGTTGCTAGCAAAGGGGTTCGTCAGGCCGAGTGTGTTGCCTTGGGGTGCATCAGTATTGTTTGTGAAAAAGAAGGATGAGAGTATGCGGATTTGCATTGATTCTCGCCAGTTGAACCAAGTTACCATAAAGAACAAGTACCTGTTATCGCACATTGATGGTTCTTTGACCAGTTGCAGGATGATAGGGTGTCCTTTAAGATCGACTTGAGATCTGGGTATCATCATCTGAAGATTCGTGCTTCGGATGTTCCGAAGACGGCTTTCCGGACTAGATATGGCCACTATGAGATTCTAGATGTCACTAGGCTTGACCAATGCTCCGGTAGCATAAAAGGGGTGTCATGTGAGGTGTATACTGATCAACACAGCTTGCAGCATTTGTTTAAGTAGAGGGTTCTAAATTTGAGGCAGCGCAAGTGACTGGAGTTATTAAAGGACTGATATAACCATCCTTTACCATCCGGGCAAGGTGAAGTGGCTGCGGATGCCTTGAGCAGAAAGACCGAGAGTATGGGTAGTTTGGCATTCATTTCAGTGGAGGAGAGGCCATTGGCTTTGGACATTCAATCCTTAGCTAAAAGACTTGTGAGGTTGGTTATTTCAGAGCCCAGTCGAGTTCTTGCATGTGTTGTGGCTCAATCTTCATTATTTGAGCAGATCAAGGTTCGCTAGTGCGATATCCGCATTTGCTGGTTCTTAGAGAGACTGTACTACAGGGTGGTGCCAAGGAGGTTACTATCAGTGAGGATGGTGTTCAGTGACTCCAGGGTCGCCTATGTGTTCGTAATGTTGATGGCTTGAGGGAGAAGATTCTAGAGGAGGCACACAGTTCTCGATATTTTATTCATCTAGGTGCTACAAAGATGCATTGTGACCTGAGACAGCGTTATTGGTGGCGATGGATGAAGAAGGACACAGTTGAGTATGTAGTGAGATGTCTAAATTGCCAGCAGGTTAAGTATGAGCACCAGAGGCCAGGTGGCATACTCCAGCATATGGTTATACCGAAGTGGAAAGGGAAGCGCATCACTATGGACTTTGTAATTGGGTAGCCACGGTCGTTGAGGAAGTTTGATGCCGTTAGGGTCATTGTCGACAGTCTGACCAAGTCGGCACACTTTATTCCGGTTGTGACTACGTACTCTTCAAAGAGATTGGCCTAGATTTACATCTAGGAGATTGTCCGATTGTATGGTGTGCCTATTTCCATCATTTCAGATAGAGGCCTTCAGTTTACTTCACATTTCTGGAGAGTAGTACATAGCGAGTTGGGCACCCGGGTGGAGCTCAGCACAGCTTTTCATCCGCAAATCGACAAGCAGTCGAAGCGTATAATTCAGATTCTGGAGGATATGCTCAGAGCATGTGTGTTTGACTTCGGAGGGAAGGGGATCGATTCTTGCCTTTGGCCGAGTTTGGTTATAACAACATTTATCAATCCAGCATCGAGATGCCTCTATTTGGGCTTTATATGGTCGACGATGTTGTTCGCCCATCAGATGGTTTGACCGACAAAGCTAGGTTATATGGCACTGATTTAGTGAAGGATGTTGTTGAGAAGGTAAAGTTGATTCAGGAGCGGCTTTGCACAGCATAGTCCAGATAGAAGAGTTACGTGAATCAGAAGGCACATGATTTATTATTTTTGGTAGGCGAGAAGGTTCTCTTGAGATTCTCACCGATGAAGGGTATCATGAGGTTCGTGAAGAAGGGTAAGTTGCGCCCGATGTTTATTGGCCCATTGGAGGCGTTGGGGCGAGTTGTGGATGTTGCATATAAGCTTGATTTGCCTCCCAGTCCATCGGGATTTCATTCGGTCTTCCATGTGTCTATGCTCTGGATGTACCATGCCGACAGGTCGCATGTGTTAGATTACAACACGTTTCAGCTAGATGAGAGATTGGGTTATGAGGAGGAGCCAGTTGCCATTATTGACAAGCAGGTTTGCCAGTTGATGTCTAAGAAGACTTTTGAGGTTAAAGTGTAGTGGAGGGTCAACCAGTCTAGGAGGCGACTTGGGAGATCGAGGAGGACATGCGGAGCAAATATCCACACTTATTCAGCACTCCAGGTATGATTCTAGACCCGTTTGTGGATGAACGTTTGTTTAAGAGGTGGAAAATGTAACGACCCGACCGATCTTTTTGCTTTCTAGATCCTTGTTCCCCTAATAGAGACTTCCCATATATGTTTTTACTGTTTGATGACTTAAAGGGATGGTTGGTTTTGGTTTAGAAGGGTTCGGGTTGAAATCAGAACACTTAGTTCCGAAATAGTAGCCTAAGATGGCCAAGTTTGACTTGAGTCAACATTATGAGTAAATGACCTCGGAACTGGGGTTTGACGGTTCCAATAGGTTCGTGTGATGATTATGGACTTGAGCGTGTTTTCGGATGGGTTTCGGGTGATCAGGAAGCGTTTCGGCGCTTACTGTTGAAAGTTGGCTAATGGAAGGTTTTCTAGTTCTTTAAATTTTATTTGGAGTAGACTTTGGTGTTATAGAGGTCCTTTTGGGATTCAGAGCATTGGAATAGGTCTGTATGATGATTTATGACTTGTACACAATATTTGGTGTCGTTTCGAGTAGTCTAAGTATGATTCAGCGAGTTTGGAACAACTTGAGATGTTTGAAGTTCATAAGTTGATTCAATTAGGTTTTGGGGTGAGATTCTTAGTTTTGATGTTGTTTTATGCATTCCAAGGGTCCAAGCAGGTTCGTATTATATTTATGGACTTGTTGGGGCAGTTGAAGGGGGTCCCGGGTGGCTCGGGTATGTTTCGGACCTCCAGGAGCTAAGTCCAAAACGACTGCATTGCTGGTTTTGGTTTGCTTCTTCGCGAACGCGAAGGTCCACTCCCGTTCGCGATGAAGGATTTTGGTACTGGAATTTTGCTCTTTGTGTTTGCGGAGAAAGGTCCACATTCGTGGAGGCTTGGAAACAGTGGCCTTTGAGTTCGTGATTTCCTAGTCGCATTCGCATAGAAGGCCTGGCGTGGGCAACTCAGTTGCCCTTTACATTCATGAGTGTAGGCCTAGGTTCGCGATCGCGAAGAAGACTTTCTTGGGTCTGGGAGCTTTGCCTTCGCGATCACGAGGCTTCTTCCGTGATCTCGAAGAAGTCATTGGGTAGTGTACTTCAGTAAAAATGGGACTTTGGCCTATTTTGTTCATTTCTCTCATTCTTGGCCGATTCTAGAGCTTCTTGGAGAGGGGTTTTCACCTAGCTATTGAAGGTAAGAGATTTCTATACAATGTAACTTAATACATAGATTATGGGTCAATTTTAACATGTAAAATGTGGAAACTTTTAGGAGTTTGTTGAAAAAAACCTAGGTTTTGATAAAAAAGTGATTAGACCACGAAATGCTTATGGAGTTGAGTAGAAATTATATATTTTTGTTCATGAGGTTAAGAGTAACAAATATTTACAACTATTTTCGAACTCCGGGCACGTGGGCCCAGGGGTGAATTTTAGGAACCTTCCAAATTGGGTTGGATAATTATTCTAATAGTTATATTATGAACTTTTGAGCAATTATTGATTAGTTTGTTCAACCTTTAGCTAGTTTCGGATTTCTCGGCACCGACTTGAGGCTTTTAGTGTGATATGTGGAGCGGGAAGTGGACTTGGAAACGAGGTAAGTCTCTATCGCCTAACCTTGTAAGAGGAAATTAACCTCATAGGTATTTAAATAGTTATTTGCCACTAATTGTGGGTGCTATGTACGTACGAAGTGACAAGAGTCTGTATGTAGCTCTAATTCATGTTATGTTGGGGTAGATGTAGGACTTTACCATGCAATACTTGCACTAGATGAATTCAACTTGTTAGTTTTATTACTTTTATTAGTAAGTAAAATTTGATTAAAGATTATGTTAGGCCAAACTTCACTACTTAGAGATTTAGCGGAATGATTAATTATTGATGGAAATATTCATAATTCCTTTATGTGCTTGCCTTGGGTTGCAAACATGAAATTCGTAGTCCGATGAGTTTCCCTATTTAAGTGGATCGGGCCGAACGCCTCGAAAATATTTATATATTATGTGATGCATCCATGGATCGGGTCGTACGACCTCAGTAGTGTTTGTACACGATTGTTATGGATCGGGCCAGACGACCTCGGCATAACTCGTGCGTATTGTCGTTAGGAGTCCGATTATAACCGATCTATCCTTCATGACCTCAGAAATTGTAATTACGTGGTGGCCCTTACTTATTGAGATTAGCATGTGATATTTGGTAATTCTTTTTAATTTGTTATTTTGTTAAGAATCCTTTAATTTTTGCCTCTTATTCTATTATTGTTTTTATATTTAATGCCTATTTATAATTCTTGCACATTATGTATATTAACCACTAGTAAATGTCGATGTTCACCCCTCGTCACTACTTCTTCGAGGTTGGACTCGATACATACTGGGTACACATTGTTTACGTACTCACGCTACACTTTTGCACAAATTGGGCAGGTTCTGAGGCAGGTACATCCAGTGTTCGTCCAGGCGTGCATCCGCATTACCCGGAGGCCTAGCGGTGAGCTACTTCTCATGCTCCGTTCTGCATCACCCGGAGCCTTCTCTTGTTATGTTTATCATTCCTATCTATTGTGTTTCAGACAATAGTTTTAGTGAGTTTTGTATATTCTACTAGATTGCTCGTGCACTTGTAACATCGGGTTTTTGGAAGTTCTAGTAGATACTCATGGTTTTTTATTATTAAATTCACTACTTTACTCTATATTTTGTTTATACTTTACATTACTACAATCACCTACTATTTGTTTCTTTGTTAACGAAAAAAAAAGACTTCGAAAACATTAAAATGAGCAATTAAATGGGTAGTTCACCGTTGGCTTCCCTAGCGGCGAGGTTGGGCGCCATCACTGCCTATAGTTGAAATTGGGTCATGAGAGATATCGCTTCAAAACGGTAACAAAGCCCGTCTAACATTCAATGCTCCGATATTGCTTCGGAACGGTAGCAAAGCCCGTATAGCATTCAATTGTCTAATATTGCTTCAGAACAGTAACAAAGCATGTCTAACCTTCAATGCTCCGATAGCGCTTCGGAACGGTAACCACAAAGCCCGTTTTAGATTCAATTCTCTTTATGAAATGAAATGAATATCTAAAAATATTTTCTTTCCACTCTCCTTGAACTACGCCTGACTTGGTTGATACCAACACAGTTAGGAGTGTGCATAGGAAAGAACAAATGTATATGGTATGATGGCGAGGATGAGTTTTGGGTAAACCATAGACTCTTGCGATACCTCTTAATTATACCTAAGTGATGCTTGAAAAATCTCCTGTTTACAGTTAGGGTAGGAACAAAGCCGACCTCATTGTTTCATGTGCATTTTGTGGTGAGCCTATATTAAAATTCATTGCACTGCATTGTAGATCTAGAACTTGGCCCAATGTCAGTTGAAGCGAAATCTTGACTAACGCTTGGTTTAGGAAAGGATCGTAGGCCTTCTTTGGCCCGTTTGAGCCTTTCAAGCCTGCCAAATCATATTAATCCATAACAATCCCCCTTTGACCCTTATTCATTTTCTTGGATAACCACATCTTAGCCTATACCCTTCTTTTTGCTTAAGAGCACTACCCCTCTCTTGGCCCAACGTCCTTGAGCGCACTAAAAACGTGTAACTTCGGACGAAGACCAAAGTGGAGGCAACAAGCATGAAAAACCGAAAGATGCAAAGCCCAAGATAATCAGAGACATGACTTCAAGAAAAGAAAAAGGGAAACTCCGCAAGTTCAAAAGGAGGATATCAAAAAAAAGGAGGAACTTTCTCCAAATTCAAAGAAAAAACCAAGAAAAGAGAGGAGAAAACTCCGCAAATTCAAAGAGGAGGAACTCCAACAAAAGAGGAAAAAACTCCTACAAAGCAGGAGAAACCTCAAAAGAAAAACAAATGACTGAAAAAAAAAGCTCCAAAAATGAAATAAGAATCTCCTACAAGTTCAAAAGAAGTGAAACAAAAGAAAGGGATATCAAGCCGAACAAGATCAAGCGCCAAAGCATAGTTTGAACGCCGGAAAGACGGACGTGGGGCACTGCTCATGGAAGATTTAGTCACTTTTATCCCAAATGAATATCCTACTTGTCCCAAGCCTACATTACTAGCTAATAACAAAGGCCTACATGATCTTACTCCAAGTGTTCTCATATTAGTGGATACTCACATAAAGGTCAAGCATATGGTATCTCAATGTCATGCATTGAACATCTTTCTGAGTATGAGTGTACTTTGCAAAAATGTCCTAAAAGATACCAATACTTCAAAAATAAGTGAAAATTAGGTCTTTCTTTGTAGTGAGGGCACTTGAAACGTGATGATAGGCAAAATCCAAAACCTTTGATTGAAGCAAGATGAACTAATCTTGTTGAATCTAGGTATACATGAGGTACCACTCAAAGCAATAGGAATTACCCATAAGCTGATAAAGGTTTGTTGGAAAGTATATGGTGAAAATTCTTATGCACAAAACTAATTGTTGGTACCAATCAAAGTCAAGTCAAAAGATGATCGATCAATAAAATTGCAGTCTTGCTTTACAATATTCTCTACAAAAGCTACATAACAGAACAAAAATACAGAAAAAAAAAGAGTCAGGTTTTGTTGACAATAGAGTTACGTTTTGTTGTAACAGAACTATGCCCATCCTGACTTCCCACGGGGTGTACATAGGCAACCCACGTAGGGTCCGGTCCCATTCTTATAATAGAAAACCAAAAATCAATCCTATATATTCGTAACTATGCCACGACTTGATTTCCTTTGATAGGAATACATAGGCAATCTATATCGGATTCAGTCATCTTTTGCAATCGAACTACATTTTGGCCTGATTCTGTCGGGATACTTAGGCAGTCTGAGTCAGACTCGGCCATATCATTTCAAAAATTTTATCATTTTCCATCTAAAAATAACTTCTTATTTTTCCAGGCACCCTCTTGAACAATGAGCATTTCCTTTCAAAGCCAAATTTCCGGGCTCCTTCCTGAACAATGGGCATTTTATTTCATGTTCATGTTTTAGAGGTGCCCACCTTCTAATACGGGTATCTTAGATTTCATATGCTCCGATATCGCTTCCGACCGGTACATAACCCAGATTTTTTTTTTACATTCAAGTGCTTTGATATCTCTTCGGATCGGTACACCGTCCGGATTTCCTTTTATCAATCAAATGCTCTGATATAGCTACAGAACCGTAACTACCAACCGGTTTTTCATTCAGATGCTCCGTATTGCATCGGACCTATACACAACCTAGATTTCCTTTTCATTCAAAGTGCTCCATCACTTCAGATCAGTACACAGCCGGATTTCGTTAAATAATCCAAGTGCTCCGATCACTTCGGACCGGTACACATCTCGGATTTCCTTCAATAAATTAAGTGCTCCAATCGCTTCGGACCAGTATCTAGCCCGGATCCCTTTTGAATTAGAGTTCCAACTTGGGACCCTGTGTCATTCAAAAAATCACATCATCATCACATTACGCCAACAAACTGAGGCAGATTTTTAGGACGGACGTCGAGCTTTCCAATAATAATTGACGACAGGTCCCAAGTATCGTTCGTACGTCCCATTGACACGGGGTATGTAAGAAATCCGAACCCCCATACTCATAATAAACCCAGTATCACGCCGCCTGATGCTGGGGCAATTTTCAAAATCAAAAATCAAATCACCCCATCGCTCTTGATCTTCAGTCGGCCTGATTCTCGGACATTCGAGATATGTAGGAAAACTCAACACAGAACCTGGCCACATCAACTCAAAATCCATCCTATCAGTCCATCCACTATCCAACATACACGTCTCAGTGCTACCACGGTCCAATACTCGGGCAATCTTGGAAGCAATATCGAAATCACCCAAACCTTTTCATCCTCGAACATTTGTCTTCCACTACATAAGACTACGATTCATAAGTAGTACTCGACCTTCCAGAAGTGCATGCGACCTGATTCTCGTGCAACCCGACATATGTAGGCATCTCAAATATCAAAGTTCGGTCACAACCTTCAAATTACCTTTTGATTTTCCATAAGCAGAAGAAGAATTAGTAGCAGGGTATCAAACCGAATATTCAGGTATCAAATTTGGTTTCCTTTACATTGCTTCATATCTGAATCTACTTGTTTTTTCATTATTTGTAATAGTTCTTTACTTGGAAGGTTGGAATCTTTCTATTCCTTACATATTTATTCCTGAGCTATTTGGCATAAATAAAAGGGGCAAAGTCTTTGGAACACTAATTGGTATCTTTATCACATTAGCCAAAACTTATATTTTTTTTTTGTTCATTAAAAATCCTCATTCCCACTCTTTCATGTCGGGAAATTGATTATGATGTCAATTTCTTGTCCGAAGATTCTTACATCGTCTCTGGTCAAAGAGGGGCAGCTGTTGACATTCAATTTTGACCCTCCGTATTTTAAAATTAACTTATGTAGGCTTCCTAATAAAAATATGATAAAAAAGTACTATTTTGCACATTATTTAGCTTTTATGCAATTTATTGCTAATTATTCTTATTTTCTTAAAATATAGGAATTTTTTTTGTTTTATTGCAATTACTTAAATAATACCATTTTTGTGCATTTTTCTAAATTTCAAAAAATATATTGATAATTTTCATATTTTTCAACTATTAGGATCTTCTATTAATTTATTGTCATTCAAAAATAAAATAACAATTACTACAACACATTGCAGTAACTACACTTTTATTAAATATTGTGAGATTTTCTAATTATATATTCATATTTTAATTCGCAGCACAATGTATTTAATTGCATTGAAGCCAATAGAATTTACTTTAAAATATGGATCAAGTTCGGTCAAATTCAATGTTCCGTTAACATCCGACCTGACAAGAATTTGATGTGACTAGACATTGGTGTGATGCAACAATGACTGACACGACTTGATGTGACATTACATCTTTTCATTTTGATCATACATTTTCCTTTATGTTTTAACTTTTTTTAACTTTAATTTGAGTCCACATATTTTAAAATATCTACACAACCCCCACTCCACTTATAAAACCTATCAGAATTTTTTTTTTAATAGGGATGAAACCCTAAAAATAAAAAGGACCCCTCATTCTCAAAATGCTCAGCCAACTCTCTCTCAAAGTCCCTCATCCCATCTCACATTTTTGAGAGAACAACTTCACTTCCTCAAGCTCCACATGCGAGCTTAGCCGGAAAATTAGTCGTCTCTCCAAAAGGGCTATCATCTTCCTCTCATTTGAGAAAACTGAAGGCCTCACTCCATTTTCGGCTAGCTTCAACCACGATCCCCCCATTATCTCTGTCTTATCTCCTCTCACTATTGAGGATAGTAGCCATACCCCTTCTTAGAGGGAGACAACTGGAGTTGGTTGTCAACGATGGCTTGGCGACAGTGACGATTAATGTTTCATTATAAACTTTTATTGTTGTCACATTGTTTTTCTCACATTTCGTCTGGATTATTCGGCTAGAACAATGTTAATATCATTATGTTTATAATCGTGGCTGGTGATGTTAAATTTTGACTACCCTCTTGGTTCTTTTGGATCTTTAATTCCCTTCGTTGTTGGAATTTCATCCCGCCACTGCCACTGTGATGTCCTTGCTATCCGGTGATCTACATTGTCGGATATGTTTTTTGAACTTATATATCGCCTCTATTGGACTATGTTGTGTTGGTTAATTAGCACTTGCTGCCGTTGGAGTTTTTTGCTCTTTACTGTTATGGAATTCGACTGTATGAATGGTTCTCTACTTGGAATATGATTTTTTGGTATTTTTTTGATAATATTTCGACTGTAATCAGCTATTGGATATAGTGATTTGAACAAGATATTGCATAGGGCCTGGCCGATGAGAATAAAATTTTGAGGCTACGACCCGCCGAATGACCCTCCGAACCGAGCCCGAATTGTGAGGCGATGATGATAAACATCAAGAATAAAAGATGAGAACGCGAACCAACAAGTCTTGGAGGGCGACACAGTTGGCCACCGGAGTTGCAACCGATGCGGTTCCTGTTCTCATGTCTAGACGGATATAAAAATACATATTTGAGCCTCCTAAATATATTTTTAAATTGTTTTCAATGACCTTTTTCCAAAAAGGTATTCAAATATTGTGAGGTGTTATTAGACGGAGTTGCTTTCGGAAGATGATACTCAAAGATGAAATGACATATTCCCCAACTCGCCCCGCTTTATACTTCCCGTTCTTGGATGTACTCGAAAAAGTAAAGTATAGTGAATAAGATAGATAGATATCATAATTGCTAGTTTACTTGATGTCTGCATATTTGCAAACACTTAGGGTGAATCCCATCTAGTTAATAATACTAGTAACTTGTAATATTATGCATTACATAATTTATTAAGTGTGTGTATGTGTGTGTGTGTGTGTGTGTGTGTATAGAGAGAGAGATCTGTAAGTATACTAATTCTTTTGCTCAAAAGGGCTAATCTTTATAATTTTTTTACGAAGAATTACTCCTGGATGATCCAAAGGTTTTGCAACCATTTACAAGCCTACCAGGTACATTTATAGGAATCACCTCACCATAATCCCTGGGAACCACGCTTACAGTGCAGATCCGAAAGAATCCCAGTGCCATCTTCAAAGATTCTTCATATTACAAGCATATGTTTAACCATTTTATGAAAAAGAATCAGTAGATCTTCGGACAGTATGAATGGAATGTAATGCCATTCGGATTCAAGAACGCCCCTTCTGAATTCTAGAAGATAATGAATGATATCTTTAATCTATATTCCAGTTTTCTTATAACTTATATCAACAATGTCTTAGTTTTCTCGACAAGCATTGAGCAACATTTCAAACATCTAAGTATTTTCTTTAACACTATTAAAGAAAATAGTTTAGCTCTGTCTGGGACTAAGTACAACTTATTCCATACAAATATCCGGTTCCTTATATATATATATATATATATATTAGGATGTCAAGTGTATTTTGTGACTTGTTTGGTTAATTAGGATTGATGTGCATGTAGTTAATTAAATTAATCATTTGTAAAATAAAAGGCATTACATCTTCTTTCTTAAAACAAATTTTACAATTATACTAGGATATTTTCTTCAAACCAATCTACTTGTTTGTTATTCTTTAATTATGTAACGACCCGTCCGGTTATTTTTAGTGTTGTAACCCCGTTCTCCCATTATTCTACGCTCAATTGTTGATATGCGACTTGCCGCGGTGGTTGGTTTGGTTTTGGAGATGTTTCAGAACGGATTAGGAAATGTAGCCCCAAGTTTGGAAGCGTAAGTTGAAAGAGCTAATCAGAAGTTTACTTATGTGTAAATTACTCAGGAGTACAGTTTTGATGGTTCCGATAACTTCGTAGGTGATTTCAAACATATGAGTGTGTTCGGTTATTAATTTGGTGATCCGCAGGTGATTTTGACTTGAATTGGCGAAAATTGAAAAAGTTGAAGTTTGGAAAGTTGAGAAATTTGACCGAGAGTTGACTTTATGGATACTAAGCTCGATTTTGGTTTCGGAAGTTGGAATAGGTCTGTTGTGTCACTTATGACTTGTGTACAAAATTTGAGGTCAAGCGGAGTTGGTTTGATAGGTTTTGGCATCGACTGTAGAAGTTGAAAATTCATTAGTTTTATTAGTCTTGAATTGGGGTGCGATTTGCGTTTTTGATATTATTTGATGTGATTTGAGGCCTCGACTAAGTTTGTATTGTGTTTTTGGAATTTTTCGTATGTTTGGATGGGGTCCCGGGGGCCTCGGGTGTGATTCGGATCAAGTTCGGCTTCATTTTTGGCTTTGTGGGATTTTCTGGTGTTCAAATCTAGTTTCCTTATCTGCGATCGCGTGGGAAGGTTCACGATGGCGAAGGGGCGACTGGTGGAGTTGGTCTATGCGACCGAGAGAAATGGTCTTCGATCGCGGAGCTTTGGGTGTTCATGCATCGCGAACACGGGCGCTGGGTCGCGTTCTCGAAGAAGGAAGGGGGAGGCTAGGGAAGCCCACGTGATTGTTTTTCGCGATCGCTAGAGGAAATCTGAGATCGCGTAGGTTTGAGATTCTGTGCACCGCATTTGTAATGGTTTGTTCTCGTTCACGAAAAGTATTTTGAGGGCAGCATATCTTTTGTTTTCACAATCGCGAGGGACTTTCGCGATCGCGAAGAGGAACAACTGGTTAGATTATATAATTTAAAAAATGAGGGTTAGAGCATTATTTCACATTTGGACTTTGGGAGCTCGGATTGAGGCGATTCGTGAAGGGATTTTAAAGGAATTTATTGGGGTAAGTGATTCTAACTTGAATTTGGTTAATATACACAAATCTATCATTGTTTTTACGATTTAATTAGGGTTTTGGGTTGAAAAAATTGGGAAAAATTCTAGAAACTTCATAAACTATTATTTGCGGATTTGAAGGTCGAGTTGAGATCGAAATTGAGTAATTTTGGTGTTGTTGGACGCGTTGTTGAATGAGTGTTCAGATTTTGTTAATTTTTTCGGATTCCGAGATGTGGGCCCGGGGTTGAGTTTTTGACTTTTATTAAAGAACCTAGCTTTATCATATGAAATTGATTCTCATAGCTTGTGTTGATTGTGTTAAGTTGTTTGTGGCTAGATTCGAGTTGTCCTAAGACCGATTAGTGAGGAAAGGGCTTGTTGGAGTAGGGATTTGCGCAGTTTGAGGTAAGTAACACTTCTAATCTTGATACTAAGGGTATGAATCCCCAAACTACGTGTTAAGTGGTTGGTGTTGAGGCGCACATGCTAGGTGATGGGCTTGTAGGCGTGCACCATAGTAATTGTGACTCAGTTGATTCTGTTGAACTATGTAGTTGTCTGATATTGTTATTATTCATGTTCTCCTTCTGTTAGAGAAATTGAGTTGTGATTCATGTTAGAAATCATGTTTAACCTAAACGCTAGTACTGTTGGGACCCACATAGGTCTTTTTGTTATTGAGTGATTGGCTTATATTAGCGCTTGGTCAGGATCTGTCCCTCTGGAGTCTGACATACCAGCAGTGAGTGCAAGTATCTACTGAGTAAAAGTGCCGAGTGCGAGTGCCGAGTAATTGAGAATGCTGAGTGATTAGGATGCCTGAGTGATTGAGTGGCAATTTGGGGGTGCGGAATTCATTTTATTATCTATTACTTTTTGGGGAAGGCTTTTTCATGGTATTCATGTTTTAGTGGTATTAATCTCTTCATTTCTTTAACATTTTCGTTAATAAAATCTAAATATTCTATGTCTTGTGTTCTAATATAACTTGTTATATTATCTATAAGTAATTTTTCTAATAAATCTAGATTTTTCATAGTTTCTATCCAATATTCTAAGTATTCTTACTTTATCATTAATCTGAATAGATATCTAAGTCGTAAAAATCTATGTTATATAGTATATCAAAGTCATACCATGGTTGATTTATTAGCTGCATTGTTTCGGTATATTTTATTATTTCTTCCATAATTAGTAAGTCAAATAGTTTTTCTCTAACATCATTATTAAGTTTTCTAAGTAAATATAGTACCAGTATCTTATATTGTTGATTATTATCTAATAAATAAGTATTTATCATGTTTATCATATTCTAAACATTTATTCCCTCTAATCTCTATATATGTTATTCTAATTTTATCATCTTATACTAAAGTTATTCTGAACATTTAGTCACTACCATATTTTTTTCGGCTTCAATCATCTACCCTAGCAGCGCTTCAACACTGTGTACTCCCCTTAACACGGCTTCCTTGCCTTTTTCGATTTCCACCATAGGACGGCATAGCCTGGGCCTGACTACTCTCAGCCTACTTACTCATATGGCAAACTTACTAAAAATGTCCAGCAAAACAATACTATAACATGATTAAATTAGTATAACATTTAAGAGATTATCAGGAATATAAAAGTTTAGCTATTCATAATGATAAATAAACATACCTCTGTAGGTAGATTTTCCTGTGTAGTATTTGAAGTAGTTTGTGATATATGCTCCATGTATGAACAAAGTAGTTTATTTCTTAAATATGTTTTACAAAGTAGTGAGGGGTCAGAGAGATGAGAGAGGTAAGCAAAATTTTCCCGT
>MCJB01049659.1:0-24219 GCA_002018475.1 Nicotiana obtusifolia
TACATAGTCTTTCTCATTTCGTACGAGAAATCATCGAAGAAGGTGGAGTCACGGTGAAGAAAATTCATACTACAGAGAATCCTGCTGATATGCTGACAAAAGTAGTGACTGCGATCAAGTTTCAACATTGTTTGGATTTGATCAACATTGTTGAACACTGAAGATCGAAGATGAAGACACAACCAAAATTTGTTATTGAAAGAAAATTGAAGATGTGGAATTTGCCAAGGTGGAGATTTGTTAGTATGTCAAGTCCCACATCGGGATTTTGACAAAATTGTTTGGGATTTTTCCCTATAAAAGGAGGCCTAATGTTTAGGATTTATACACACCTCTCATTTGCCTTCATATCTTCTTAAGGCATTTGTATCTTCTCTCTTTAGTATTATTTCACTTGTATTTTTGGAGTGGAATAAAATATTGGTTGTGTCCGAGGAAGTAGGCAAAATTGGCCGAACCTCGTAAATTCTGGTGTTCCTTTTATTGTTGCTTTATTGTCTTATTTATTATTTGGTGGCTATCATAATTTTTTGGTATAGTAGTTGTGACTCATTCACACTATATATATTTGGCTTCCGCAACACAGCAGTCATGCTATAATTGACACAATCAATTGCTTCAATGCACTCTCGGGCCAGAATATATACTTTTAAAAATCCAAGATTTTGTTTTCAAAGAATTGCGCTACTAATGAGAAAGACTATGTACTCTCATGCTTTAGCATGGCTGAGGGCAATGGATTCGGTAAACACTTGGGATTTCTGATGTTCATTACGCTACCACACAAATTCGACTTTCAAATTCTACTTAGACAACTTTTAAGTCAGGCTTGCAGGTTGGAAAGCTAAATTTCTATCTCCAGCAGGGCGAACAACTCTCAGTTAAATCGTCTCTTAATAGTCTCCCTGACCATGTAATGCAATATATAGCTATCCCCAAAGCCGTTATACATAAAATAGAGCAATACATGCGCAATTTTCTTTGGGGTATTACTAATACTCAAAGGAAACTTTATTTGGTAAATTGGAACACAATCACAACCCCTGAGATTTGGACGGTTTATGAATCCAACACATGTCCCTTAAAAATGACGCATTACTCGCTAGCCTCTGTTGGTGGCTATTCCATTCACCCACTATACTCTGGGCAGCAGCCCTCCTACATAAATACCTTCATACTCCTAGGGAAAAGGGGGTGTAGTTTCAGCTAGCGAATCATTTTTATTTGAAAAGGCTAACTCTTTTGATATAATAAAGTGCCTTATAGATGCTTCCCTATAGTCATTACTAGTATTATTTCTGATAGTGAAATGATGATTTCTCTCGGTTGTGTTTCTATCTTGGGGTAGAAGTCTATCCACTGATGAATTCACTTGATTCTGAGGTCTTGTGGGAAACCTTTTTTCTGCTGAGTTTAGGTTCTGGATGAGAAGGATCATGAGCGGATATTAGGCCCGCACAAAAGAATTTTGAAGTGGTTTGATGACACAAAGAATGCCATGGCACCTCATTTTGAAGAAGTACATTCATACCTCTTCAAAGTTAAAGAGAACTTACAAAAGCAAAGATATGTCGTAGGAAGTAGCATTACTCATTCGAGCTGCAGAAAACTGGACTTGCATTCAAGGATGAGATAAAGCAATAAGGAAGCCAGGCACTGCATTCTGCTCGTTGCATCGCCGTGCACCATAGGGGACAAATGTTGTCTGGATAGATGTGTGTGTGTGTAAGCTGAACCAGGAAGGAGAATTCTGATCCAAGCTTCCCTTTGTCATTATATTTATGTATTTGTACTAATATAAAACAGTGTATATCTGCAGCTTGACATTGAACAGAGACCATCTCAAATGACCTTTTCTTGTTTTGTATATGTGTGCTATTTGCAGTTACTGAGCGTGATCATTTTTAATCTCAATCTATTTTATATTACAATATATCTATCTTAGCATTCGCATTTTTGTGAAACTCACTTTATGCATATGTTGGACTTAGAGGCTTAAATAACATTACTGGTCTTACAACCGCTCTTTATAACATGTCTTTTACTTCAATAGGTATTAATTACATCAATAGATAATATCTTCATATATCATATATTAATCATCAAACCTTAATAATTAAATTATTTTCATTTACACATCACTTCAACTTCACTGTTTTTATGCTAGTGGAAAAGGTGGGGATCTTTACACAAATAGCTGGCCGTATTTACAATTTATTTTTTCTAATCATACATATAGATTATAAATTAATTATCTATAATTATATACATATAATATATAAATTATATATCTATTGTACCTTTACCGACTATTTTTAGTTTAAGCCATAATGGATGGCTATTTGGGCTAATTTCTAAATTGGGCTTAGCAACCCCCAACTAATATTGGGCCTAAGCCTTATCTGACCCGTCAAGGTGGATCCCACCTTAGCTACCAACGCCAACCGCAGCAAATTTAGGAGTGGCGCTAATTCCATTTTCAACACTATAAATTTAGCAAATTTAGCAAAAGGATAGATTTGGAGAAAAGATGACGCTGAAATTATACGTAGATCGTATGTCCCAACCTTCTCGTGCACTTCTCATCTTCTGCAAGTAAGCATTTTTTCTTTAATAATTTCTCTCCTTGAAATCAAGATTCAATCTTTTCTTGTTTTCCTTGAATACCCTTCATCTTTTGCTAGTTTAAAAGCTCAAAATGGAGTTTTAATGATTAATTCTCCAAAAGGTTAGCTGGGATAGTATTTTTTTTTTCTGGACACACTTAATTGTATATGTAGTATTGAAGCTCATAATGAGATTTTTTATGGTTAAAAGGGACAGAATTTTTTTTTTTTTTTTTTTTTGGGTGTGTTTTGAACGCTCTTTATTCTGTTTCTAATTTCAAAGCTCAAAATGGAGTTTTAATGAGTAATTCTCCAAAAAGTTAAACACTACAGATTTTTTTTAACACCCTTAGTTCTGTAAGTATTTTTGAATCTCAAAATGAAGGTTTTTATTATTAATTTCGTTGAATACTCTTAATTATGTCTCTAATTTCAAAGCTCAAATGGAGTTTTTAATGATTACCGTCGAGCCAAGTGGTGAGAAAGTTTTCTTGTTTTCTTTGAATTCCCATAATTCTGTTTCTAGCTTCACAGCTTATAATGTGGTTGTTAATGATTAATTTTAATTTTTCTTGGTATTATTTTTTGGGGATGCCCTTGATTCTTCTTTCAAGTTATGAAGCTGAAAATGGAGTTTCTAATGATTAGTTTTTTCAAAAGGTTAAATGGGATAGACTTTGAGGAGGTCTACATAAACCTGTCCAAACGCCAGCACTTGTCTCCTGAATTTAAAGGTTTGTCATTTTTTTAACTGTACTTTTTCCTAAAAGAATGTTTCTGAATTATTATTTATTACTTAATTTCAAGATAATTTCAGTAGTTTCCTGTGAATTCATCTTCAGAAGTTAACCCCATGAAGCAAGTACCAGCTATAATGGATGGAAGATTTAAGCTTTTTGAAAGGTAAATTTCACCTTGAGCTGAAATTTTTCCCATTTTCCAATATTACATCTATGTCAATGATTATTTTTCATTCTATGCATGCATCCTAAAGCTTAATATTTAGTGATTTTTTCACGTAGAAGTTCATAGTTTGATGTGTTCACCTGTGCATATAGGGCGGTGCATGATTTGGTAAATACCTAATTACCTGTCAAAATCGAAAATTTTGGAATTTGATATGGTATTTGGTTTAAGTTTTTAAAAAAACTTGGTATTTGGTACAAAACTAATATGGAAATATCGATACCGTACCGAAATATATAATAAGTTATACAATGCACATATTATTGATTATGACATACTAAGTTACCATATACTTTTCTTTGGTATGCATGTTGAGGCTGGCAGTAAAACCCATATATTTCTTTAGGGAAATGGAGTAACAAGTTAGGTTGCAGATTCTGACTCTTATTCTCTATGATGCCAAGCATCTTAACGTAATACTTTTACGCTTTTAGGGTGTTTTTTCTCGTATATTGAATTACATCTGTTGGTTGGTATTTGTTGTATTCTCTAAGTTCATTAATTAGCTTTAAGCAAGTAATAAGAACATTTTTAATGATTAAATTTATTCCTTTATGTATCTTTTTTCTCTCTATGGGTTGATACTTGCTGGTTTTGGATAAAATTTTGTCAATAGTCACGTGAGGTTAGAACGTTTTTATTTTTATATTTGTGAATACTAATTAATAATATTACAGTTTATGGTTTTATGCACTAGTTTATATTGAAATCGAAGAAACCGAAGTTACCATACTGAATAAACTGAAACCAAAAGGATAAAAGCTATTAAGTTTAGAGCATTTTAAGAAACCGAAAATACCGAACCGTAATGTCTAAATAACATACCATACTGACCGACGAAAGAGAAGAAAAACTATTAAGTTTAGAGCGTTTTTGTAAAGATTGATATGTAGAGTGCTAGTACAATGCGGGCACAAGTAACTACTGCGGAGACAGGACTATTTAAATAATCTTTTATGTTGGATACATTTAAAAGCTAGCTAACTAATTTTGTCTGCTTGCAGTCATGCAATTCTTAAGTATCTGGCTTGTGCATTTCCAGGAGTTGCAGATCATTGGTAAGTGCAGCAACTTCAGGTTTCCACTATACCTGAATCAAATGCTTTTTATCATGGAAATGAGTACCCTTTAGATTTCTTCTTGACATGGATCATGACCTGAGCAGGTCCATGGTTTAAACTTAGTAGTTTCAATTTTTATGCTCTCATAGTTGGACCTGTTGCACTTTTAAAGTTATGGATTCCAAATTCAATAGTTATTAAAAATTTAGTGATTCTTCTCATATATATCTAAGTTCCATATAAAAAATGCTGGGTTTAGCTGCTATTAACTCTTGTGTCTTACTCTGTCCTATTGAAGGTACCCAGCTGACGTATACAAAAGAGCAAAGGTCGATTCTGTGTTGGATTGGCATCACTCTAACTTGCGTCGTGGTGCAGGTGCTTATATCAGAGATTGAGATTATTTTAGTTTGCAGTTGGAAAATTATTACCTTGTCTTAGCCCAACATGAGCTAATTTAAAGGGGAGGCTGGATTTTTTGAGCCAAAATGAAATTATTGTATGATCATTTTGAAAGAAGAGCAACTGGCTTTTTATAATGCTCTTTACTAAGATTCTTGCTACTAACTTAATGTAAGATAGGTGTTGCAAGACTGTAAGTTTTTTAGACTATCTTAATAGTTGTTTCTTGTGATTGAAACAATTGACCTTTCTCAAACCTCTAATTGTGAATCTAACCACTTAATGATTGTAACTTTTTTATCCAACAAATGGCGGTGACTGGAAACACTATAATAAAATAGTCTTTTCCCAGTGATTATTACTTGTTGATATGCCACTCTTTTAGCTGTGTCCAGCAGTTTTCTGAAGCAATGGTTGTGTTTTCAGCTGTATATGTCTTTAGTACTGTTCTTTCTCCTGCGTTTGGGTTGCCTTTGAATCAACAAGCAGCAGCAGAAGCTGAAGAAGTCCTTTTGGCATCTCTAGCAAAGATTGAGTCTGTTTGGCTCCAGAAAAAGGGACGGTTTTTGCTTGGGAGTGGCCAACCTTCAATTGCAGATCTTAGCTTAGTGTGTGAGATTATGCAACTTGAGGTATTGAGATTTTCCTTTTTCCTGCTGTTGCTTTACATCTGCTGATCCAATGCATAAATTATCGAGAGGAGTCTGTTGCTCAAGGACATTATTTGAGCACACTATAAGTAGATATTTTCAGTAACTATCATATCGGAACTTGCCCCCGGAGGGAAATGATGCATACATGCAAAACCATGACTTAATTGTTTTTTTTTCTTTCTGAAAATGTGGTTACTGACATTTAGAACCATCGTATAAGTGTTGCCCTTTTAAGTCCCTATTCTACAAGACAAAGAGGTAATCATAGTTCTATTCTATTCTTTAGGTTGGGTTAAAGGGTTACAGATACTGGTCATGGCCACCAATTTTTTCCTCCCGTCAGTTCTCTACTTGAATAGTTACAGATACTGGTCTTTATGAATAGTTTACTGAGCTAGTTATTTTTATTTGAAAAGACTAAATCTTTTTATATAATGAAGTACCTTATAGATGCTTCAGTATGGTCTTTACTAGTATAGCTGATGACGAAATGATGATTTTCTCTTAGTTGTGGTTCTTAGGATGGATGTATATCCACTTGAGTGGACTTGTGAAGAAGTACTTGTTCTCACGTCTTGTAGAATCTTTCTTTTTCCTGCTGAGTTTAGGTTCTTGATTCGGAGGATCGTGAGCGGATAATAGGCCCATACAAGAGAGTTTTGAAGTGGATTGATGACACAAGGAATGCCATGGAACCTCATTTTCAAGAGGTACATTTAATCCTCTTCAAAGCTAAAGAGAAGTTCCAAAAGCAAAGAGATGTTGTAGGAAGTAGCATTCCTCAACCAAGCAGAAAACTTGACTTGCATTCGAAGATGTGACAAAGCAATTAGGAGCCAGGTGCTGCATTGTCTTCACATAATCACCGTGTACCATGGCTGATAATGTGATAAATATTTGCTGAACAGTGTGTATGTGAAAGCTGATACAGGAAGGAGAATTCTGATCCAAGCTTTCCGTTCATTCTCTTTATGTATTTGTACTTATAAAATAAGTGGACAATGTGATAATCCTAGTCCACAAAATATGTAATCACACAATCTGAGAATTCTTAATCTTGGTTATACATCTATTTCTTCATTGTATCAAATATATGAATACTGAATTTTATCCAAGATGTCACTTGCAAGGTGGACTATTTCTAGCGCCTCTGTTGTGCATTTTGGTTGTTACCTATGAAAAGGATCGTAACAGAACTTTGGGTTCAGAAATAGTGTTGAGAGACCCGACTCTGTATCAGAAGTATGAGTTTTGAATTGCATTCAAGATTATGACTTTTTATAGTGATGATATAAGGGGTTCTTAAAAGAGTCCAACCAGTTGTCTCAAGCGTTCTTTATTTGCTTACGAAAGTGTACTTTATTTGTTTCGACTTCGACTCCCTGATTTTTTTCTTGTTGAACATAGTACATGAAGAACATGATTTAACAGAAAATAATCCACTGGCTGTATTCCTCCCGTGGCCAAAAAATCCAGAGAGTTTGGTTTGCTACTAAGCTAGCATGAAATGGTCAAAGCCTAGAATCACTCAACAATGATTCTGTGTAAATCAAGAGTGTTCAGCTTCTCAGGTTTCCTGTACTTCTTCAGGAGAAGAGAGCTGCAAACAACACTCACTGAAGAAGCAGCCATTGCAGCCCCAGCAATCCATGGTGGTAAGCGAAAACCAGTAAATGGGAACAGAACCCCAGCAGCAATTGGGATGCTGAGGAGGTTATATCCCAAAGCCCAAAAGTAATTGAGGTGGATTCTCTTAAAGGTTTTCTTGGAAAGATCGATTGCTGTTATCACATCTTTCAAGCTGCTCTTCATAAGAACAATGTCAGCTGCATCAATTGCTATATCTGTGCCTGCACCAATCGCCATTCCTACATCAGCAACGATGAGTGCTGGTGAGTCATTCACTCCATCTCCCACCATTGCCACAACTTTGCCTAAATCCTGGTCCACTAAAATGTAACAGTTGAATCATGTGAAGAAGAGACATGTTTGAATGATGAAAACTTCAGTAACTGAATATTAGGAGTTAATTTCACGTATTGTCGCTGAAAAATTACGAACTAATTTTTGTCATACTAAAGCCACTGAACTTACCTACTATAACAGTAAAGTCACAAACTTTACCTGCTATAACAGTGAATTCACCTTTATTGGTAGGTTTTGTCGTTATAGTGGTACTGGGTAAGTTCAGTTACTTAATGTGACAAAAATAGTTTTGTGACTTTTCTATTACAGTGGGTAAAAGTAAGTTACTTCAACATGACAAAAACAGTTTCATGACCTTGCTAGTTACAATGGATAAAGTTCAGTGACCATAAGTGAGATTAACCCCCAAAATGGAACAGCTGAACCATGTGAATAGGATAGATGTTAGAATGATGAAAAGCTGAGAGTAACTGAACATTAGCTCCTACCTGTAGTTCCTTCACCTTTTCAGCTTTCTGTTCAGGTTTGGCTCCTGCAACAACATATTTTGAGTCAATTCCAACTTGCTTGGCTATGGCTTTTGCTGTTCCCCAGTTGTCGCCTGTTACTACCATACTCTCAATGTTCATGGATTTGAGAATTGAGATGACTTCTGGAGCCTCCGGCTTCAATGAATCAGAAATGGCAAGAACACCTATCAGCTCTTTATCGATAGATACAAGGATGCCGGTTTGAGCCAGTCCTTCTGTTTCTGCTAATGCTTCTTCAGCTTCAACTGGAATGGCAATGCCCTGCTCCAACATCAAGCTTTTGTTCCCCACAATCACTTCTTTGTTGCAGATGATAGCCTTCACACCTTGACCAGTTATGGACTCAAAGTTCAAGGCTTCAGGCCAGATAGGTTTCTCCTCACTTCCTCTCAATTTTTTCGCGTTCTCAACAATTGCCTTGGCTAAGGGGTGATCACTATTTACCTGTCAAGTTAAAATGCAGTAGAACACACTTAAATTGTTGCCATTTTGGTAACTAAGCGCTAACTCCTTTTCTTGGCATTGAAACCGTTCAAATTCCAAAAGGTAGCTACTAGTAATCATTTATGTTGGTTTTACTATAAAGAGGCTAAGTTTTTATTAAGGGTATGAATTGACCTTCCCAATGAAGAATCATAAACAAGACAGTATCCTACCTCTGCAGCAGCAATAAGTTCATAGAATTCTTGAGGTACCATAGTTTTGAAAAGCCTAGTATTGACAACCATAGGCTTTCCAATAGTAAGAGTGCCGGTCTTGTCAAAAACTATACAGTTCACCTGTAGAATGAAACAGTTCACAACAAAGTTCATTGACAAAATTAGGATTGTTATTAAGAAGAAAGAGTTTGAACTCAGACCTCTTGTGCACTTTGCAATGCTTGACCACCTTTAATAAGAACACCAAGGGAAGCGCCAACTCCAGTACCGACCATAACGGCAGTGGGAGTAGCTAGGCCGAGTGCGCAGGGGCAGGCTACCACCATTACCGATATGCCAAACTGCAGGGCAAGCTCAAAGCTATCCATGGAAGAAGGAATCCAAGTTCTTGGATAAGCTTTAAATATTCCAGCTAAAAACCAAGAAACCCAAGTACAAAATGAGAGAGCAATGACCTGAGAAATTGGAATCAATCACTAATTTTCAGCCAAACCTAGATATAATTGGTTAGTTATGCAGATATACGTGGACAATAATGACATGTAAGGGGTGCTTAATCTCACAAGAGGCACAAAGTACTTGGAAATGTGATCAGCAAATCTCTGGACAGGAGCTTTAGCCATCTGTGCTGATTCAACCAACCGAACAATTTGTGAAAGAGCAGTTTCTGATCCTACCCTTATTGCCTTGATATGTAGCACCCCATTCTCATTCAAAGTCCCTCCAATCACCACGTCACCCTTCCTTTTAGCGACCGGGTGAGATTCTCCTGTTATCATGCTTTCATTTATATGGCTTTGTCCCCAGATTACAAGACCATCACAAGCTACTTTTGAACCTGGAATGGTTTTAACCACATCATTCTTTTGTATCAATCTGCTATCAACTTCTTTTTCATTTACCACATTGCCTTTATCATCTATTGTTAACAGTGTTGCAGTCTTTGGGGCCAAATCCATGAGCTTGGCAATGGCCTCAGATGTCTTTCCTCTAGCCAAAACTTCCAGATATTTCCCAAGTAGAATGAACGAGATAAGCATCGAGCTAGTCTCAAAAAAGTCACTAGCTTTGAAAGTTGGAGAAGTAACAGCTCTTAGTACTGAATAGACTGAATAAAAGTAAGCTGTATTTGTTCCTAATGCAATAAGAACATCCATATTTGCATAACCATGGCTTAAGGCAATATAGGCACCAGTATAGAATTTTCGACCAATTATGAACTGTACTGGCGTAGATAATGTCCATCTCAGAACCTCTCCAATGTTTACCATGTTGACAACTTTAGTTTCCAACACATTTTTCAAACCAGGAATATACATAAACACCATTGAAGTAAAAAAGACGGGAACTGAAAATACTAAACTCCAAAGAAAAGCTCTATGATATTGCCTGATTTCTTGATGTCTATGTTCTTCTCTTTCTCTTCCCTCTGGAAATATAGATGCTTCGAAACATCCTATTCCAGTTGATTCGATTGCACGAATAAAGTCTCTAGGTCCTGTTACATCTGCTCTGTAAGTGACTGATAACTTTTTGAGCTGCAGGTCAAAGTCTATCTCTTGAACTCCTTGAAGTTCAAGAAGAGAACTCTTTATCAGTTTAACACAATTCTCAGTGTTAACTCCATCAACTTTTAGCAGTATACAATTCTTATCGTCTCCTGTACTAATCAATTTGCCTTCAAATCCTGTATTTCCAATAGCTTCTAACAGCTGATTGTAATCTACTATTTTTGGATCATAACAGATTTCAGCTTCTTGAGTTGCTAATGCAACTTGTGCTTTATGTACACCAGGGATTACCTGCAATGCTGATTCAAGAGTTGTGGAACAAGAAGTGCAAGTCATTCCATTTACTTGAATCCTGCATTGAGAGGACTTCTGATTCATCTCTTCTTTTAACAATTTAGCCTGAAATCCGACGTCCTCTATGGTCTCGCGGATCATCTCCTCCTGGACATATTTTAACATGAAGCATTTCAACTATGTAAGAATAATTTTTGGAGATTTTCTTATCCTCACAAGATTATTGTGACACTCCAGGCGAATCACACATCAAATAAAACACCGGGAGAAATACTGAGTATATAAGTAAACAGGCTTTAGACATTTTAAAGCTGTGCGGGCCTAGGCCTAAAGCGTAGCGGACATTATCAGGGCTAGAGGCTGTTACAATTATATAGCTGTAAAGGCAAAGTGCCTAGTAGAAGAAACCCCCTTTTGAGAAACCACACACCAACCAAACATATTGAACTACTTTCTCTACCAGGATAGTGTTATATCTATGATACTATGTTTCAGTTAATTTCTTTGTTGATGTACCTTATTGCAGCTTAATTATTAAAGTTAGCAACTTTCAACTTAAAGTTGTTAAATAGAGGGGGCATTTAGAATAAGATGTACAGATTTTCATATATTATACTTAGCAGGTCCATTAGTCTTTGTCTATTTAAAGTGGGATCTGTGGATAATCTTTGATAATGATCAACACCCGTATCCATTTCTGGAAAAGAAAAGGTTTTAGTTTTTTCTCTATGCACCTTAAAATTTCTTAACTGTGTATGAGGAATCTGAGAGGCTGGCACAGAACACTAGAAAGGGAAAAAGGCAAAAATTCTTTAGAAAAAGAGGATACAAATATTTCTCCACTAGAGCGCATGGATTTGGTTAATGCTTTATACAGTCAGCAACTTCCAATCATATCTCAAGTTTACCAACACTTTACACACACACACACACGAGTCTTTTTAATTTTTTTTATGTAAAAATATTTACTTTATATCAATTTGTTAAATGTATGATAGTTATATCTTTTCATAATTTCAACTTTTGCGTGAATATTGGGGCTTTAGCATTTGGTGTTTGGGGTTTCTTTGTAATGGTGTCTAGAATACTCGTATTATTTTCTCTATTATTTCTTTAATTTGCATGGTTTAAATATAGATTATGATTAGAAAGTTAAAACTACAACTTAATTTTGTTGAAGTTGGTGTGTCTTTGCTTCGTGAATTTTTTAATTTTGACATGTTGGTTAAACTGAGTTACACTTTTTTTGGTTCTAACTCGTCCTTTTCTTATTCATTCACAGGATATTCCATTTTTGCTGTTTTCTTTCATTTTTTGTTTTTGTTTTAAGGGGTCGGAGGACGAATGAACAATCATAAATTGGTGTAACTATTACTATAACATTGAAAGAATTGCATTTGAATAAGGAAGGAAATATGAGGTATATGTTATTTTCTTCGCTCCACTTTATTGATTTTTTGGGCTTTATTTGTGGCCCATAATATTTGATTATCAAGAAGGAAAAATTTGACCTTAGAGTAAAGAGCCTAGGAGTATTTGTTATATTTCCAACGAACAAATTAAGGTTTATATAGTTAATTTTATTATTTATTAATGCTAAAAGATGAATTCATTAATATGCGAAAATAAGGCCAAAAAATCAATTAAAGTGAATTGAAGGGAGTATAACTTTTTTGGCTTGTCAAGTACTCACTTTGAAGTCCGACTAATTCAGATGGGAAATAAAAAAGGAAAAAATTCCACTATGAGAGAGATGTTGCAAACTTACATAGACAAGACTGGCGTTGAAAATAACTTGAGCTTTGTTATTCAAAACATCAATTGCAACCAGTTTAATTCCAGGAAGTTTTTTTATGGCATTCTCCACAGAAGCAGCACATGCAGAACAAGTCATTCCAATGACCGAGAACAAAGCATTAGCTTCATTTTCTTGAATATTATTGCCTTCTTCTTCATTTTCAGAGTAATTAAATTGAATTCCTTTTTGGAAAATGAGGTTTTGGGAATATGTTTTGGATAATTTTGGCTACTGCTCCTCGTTTTACTCTCTTTATATTGTTTTGGTTGAAACAAGTAGACATGTTTTCTTTTTGGTCATTAGGTATTTGTTGAAATGTTTTTGCCATATAGTATAATTGTTTTATGCAGGTGCTTCAAACGTAAGGATTAAGCACTCTCGAGTTAGCACTTACATATATTTATATAGGTGATAAGCCAATCATAGAAGAGGAATAAGACTTAGACATGTTTGTGGGATATAAAGTTGATGGCAAGCGTGTTGAGTTGGGAAATGAGGTTACTCCTGCGGAGGCGGATCGGGAATTTAAATATAATAGGTTCAAGTTCAGTATTTTATCACAATTCATTCGATATACTGGGTTCAAGATCTATTATTTTATTTGTTGATTACATCCGCATATGTTCTAGTAAAGTAGAAGCGATGTACGTAAAGATGGATTTAAGATTTAAGCTCCATGACTACAATTTCTAAAGTTTTATCCATTAATTTTTGAAGTTATGTGTTCATCTCTAATATTTATTATAATTTTATTAAATTTTTAACATATAAATTATATTTCACATTAAAAATTGTGAATTTAATCAAAGTCGTACTTATAATGGTACGTTCGCCCCCGGATGAAGGATGGTTCTGCATGTTCAACTCAACTTATTGCCTCTGGCTTGATATACACAAAAAAATATTTAAAACAAACTACACTTTTTCCAATTATAGATTAGTCTTTGAAAGAAATATTATTCAGTAGTTGGCGACAGATTGAAGTTCGTCCAAGACGCTATTTTGATAGATAAAATCATTCAAAAGTTGGTCAAAGGTTTATAAAAGAACTGCAGATATAATCAGGAGTGTCTTCTTCTTTTTTTACTAATTAAAGAACAAGAGTAGAAGAAAGAAAGAACTTATAGGCACCTTAATTATGCATTCGACGAGTTCGATAAATTGACGTTTAGGGGTTAGTGATAATATTTTATAGGCTATGGTCTTGACATTCATTTGAAAAAAAATAATTCTTTCTTGATCGATCATGGCTCATATATTGTTACAAATTCAAGTGTTAATTGATTAGGAAACTATATACGTTTATTTCAATCAAATATCCCCGAAGAAACCACGTTTGTTGTTTTCAATTTACTGAAACTTCCTTTACTTATTATCAGATAGAGAAAAATAAGAAACACCAACTGATGATAGGTTAAAATTTCATGTTTTTGCATGTAATTTGCTTTGCATTATACTTCAATCATGTTAATTTTGGTATAAATATTTGTGACTCGAACTTAATAATAGTGTTAAATTTATATGTGTAGGAGTCAATTTGAATTGATCGGCAAGCTTACATGCAAGTGAAGTAAAAACAAAAGAATTTGGAGGGAGTATGAGCTTGGTGCTCAGGTTGGTGCTAGGCACTAACCAAAACGCCAAAGGCAGAATAGTGGAAAATTTCGGTGTCCTGGTTGGCGCCAGGCGCCAAGTGAGACGGCTAAGGGAGGATTTCGTCCTAATTCAGCTAGACTTGGTAATTTCGACCCTACACATCCCCAACATGTATAAAAGGGGTTCTAAACCTATTTCTTAGGGGAGACATCATTAGAGAGGCAAGAAGGCTACGAGAACACTTGGAAGCAACGAATCACAAGAGTTTTCTCTTTCGTTCTTCCTTAATAAGTATTTTAATGCTTTTAATTGTTATCATAATTGTAGTATGGTTATGAGTAGCTAAACTTTCCCATCAAGGGTTTGATGGAACCTCTTGACGGATGAACTTTCCACTACGTTCAATATGAATTTGCCGTTTACTTTTCTCTATTTGTTCAACTATATGATTATTGTGGTTGATTGAAGGGCCCTCAATTGAATGTGCCTATTTAGTTCATATTGCATGAAAAAGGGTACACATTTTTAGGTAATTGTTGACCAACATCACTCCTAACGTAGTTGAGGAATCAATTCGGAGGGTTTAAAGGGGGATTAGGAATAACGAAACATTGGTGCGTTCTTAGTGAGTGGTAAACTAGTGACAGTTAGCGTAGTTCAGAAGAGTATGTCTAATAAATTGTTGTATTTGCTCGGAAGAGAATTACGACGCCTAAAGTGCTCATGATCGGTAAAGAATATCTAGGTGAATTTATATGAGACTTGGCGGGGAGGATTCCGACGAGAAGGGAAATCGTAACCTCAGACCTTTCCAATTTTGTCTACAACATTTTCCTTGTTAGTATTAAAAGCACAGCTTTTTAATTGCTTTGCCTTTAGTTAGTAAAAACTAAAATCATTATTTAATATTTTTGAAGGTTGATTACTTGAATTCGTACGAATCTAGTGGTTGTAATTAGTAAGTTAATTTCCTGTGGGATTCGATTCTAAACTTGTAAATCGGATTATATTTACAACAATCACTAGACCTCTTAGGAGGCATAGTTGGGCGTGATCACCAACTTCGTAATATTCTGTTAAATTGCGTAGTTTTCCGTAATCTATCAATTGGGAGGGTGAAATTTTTTTATTTTTTTTTGGGTTAACTTTCTTTTCTAGAGTTGTGTCCAAGTATTTTCTTATTGAATTTTGATGAACTGAATCATAGCCAAAGTAATCCACTGTATTTTAGGAAATTATTTAATATATCTAACAATAATAATTAGAGAGCAACACTCTCTAGGACCGTTCCGTTGTTATTCTTAAAACCTAATCTGTTTCTAGCCACCACTCTTCTTCATATTGCATGCAAATTCACCCTAATCTCAACTATTTAAGGGAATTTAGTGTATCTAACAATAAGAAGAGAGGCTAGGAACTGGTGGAGTCGAGTTGCTTGCAAATTAATAATTCTGGTGTGTTCATGTGCTACGGTCTTTGTCTCGTCGGAATGGTGATATTTTCAATCGCATTTGGCAAATTTCTAGCTAGTTTTTGTTGCTTTTTTCCTCTTTCGAAAGGAAAAAAACTATAATAAGAAAGGCAGTAGTAGTACTCTAGGACCCCCGTTACTTGCCCCTCAAACCTAAATAACGTAACTCCAGTTGTCACGTTCTTCATATGGGTGAATTGAATATCATGCATGGCATATTCACCTATCTTCTAGCCTCGGGCTAAGCTAGAACTAGAAACCCCCAATTATATTATTGGTCACAAATAAGTGACGAGATCGAATACTACGTGCAAGACATGTCTTATTGTCTAACAAAGACAACGTGAAGAACAAGAAACCTAGTGAAGTACTTTTGGAACCTCGACCAATGTCGGAGTAATTAATCATCATATAGCCTCATGATTAATGGTGGTAAAATAGATTTTAAAAAATTATTATTTATATACATTATCCACTAAAAAATAGATTAGATGATGAACTTTTTAAAAATGGGTCACATATGGATAAGATCAGTATTATCTATATAAATTTATCTATCTCTATTTATGTATATTATTATAAAAGTATGAATACAACATCGGTTTATAAAAATAACCTTATAATATTATGTATAATAACTCATAATAAACTGATATAATCGGAATTCTAGATATTGGCCTTATAATCCTATTAGTTTTAGGATATAATACTATACGTTAGAAATCCTACATGATTACCTTTAGGAATCCTATTAGTATAATTATTTTGGGGCTGTCTAATTTATATAAAATTGAACAAGTAAATATCTTTAGTCATGTAATCCTATTACTTTTAGGATATACTACTTAAAAATTCCTAGTACTAATTTAATTTGAAAACGAATTATAATGTCATATTACTAATTTAATTTGAGAATATATTATATTTTCCAAATTCATTTAGAAAGTTGAGAGCCTATATTATTATAAAATATTAAATACAATATTAATCTACCAAAATAGCCCTAAATTATTAAATGAAAGAACTCATAGGAAGGGGACATAACTGCAATAACCTATCTTTTGGACTAGAATACCTTCTATGCTAATTTTTAATATTTAAGATTTTAAAATTAATAAAATATTGTCTATTAAATTATTATTTAAAATATGAAGTAAGGTTTAATAAAATCAATTTCATAAGAATCCTCCGCATTGACAATATATTATCACTCCATAATGTCCAATACCAAGAAAAAATAAAGTAATATTAAATGGACTGCATAAAGTGTTGAAATTGAGAAAAAAAATACTCCCACGATAATATATTTTTATATTATATTTGAACTATTTTCCTACTCAAATAATATTTTTTTATCAAATTTTTGTGTAATATTTAAAAATACCCAATTATTAAACAACAACTAAGATTAAATATTCAAAACAAGAGATGAACTAATATTAAGATCTGAATCAACGTAGAATAAATTATTTTTTATGTTAAAACCAAATAATTAAGTCTTTTAATTAAATATTTAGCAAGAGAATCCAATTCCATTATTTTTTTAAATTCATCGTATAAGTAAAATTCTTATTCAAGTTTTAAAAAATAAATCTTATGGTACATAAATTTATTCATAAAAAGAATATTAGAACATAAAGTAAAAAGGTTAGTGTATTATTAAAAACCAAAATGCTATATAAGTATCTAAGGAAGCACAATCAAAGCTAAATCATAAACAAGAACAAGCTTGCAAGACTATATTATAAAGAGTTGACTCTGCTATAATGGAATTATTCTTTGTAGATGCCTCCGCAGAATCAAAATAATATTTTCATGTCATGCATTACTTGCAAATATCATATCAAGAGGCATGGCATTGTTAGCAATAATAGCAAGTCGAATACCAACAACGATTTTATTGTGAGGCCACCCACTTTAGATTTGATATACCTCGTCAAACAACTTAAACAATCATCACAAATATATCAAAGTAGAGCAATGATGCTTAATTTATAAGGAAAGAAAAATTAATAATATGGGATGAAGCACTTATGGCTAAGTGTCAAATGATCGAAATAATTTTTCGGAGTTCTAGAGATATATTGGATATTAATGAACCATTTGGTGAAAAATAATGATTTGGGATGTGATTTATGTCAAGTACTATCAATAGTTCCAAAATCGACAAAAGAAGAGACTGTAAAAGCTAGCTTCCCAAAGTTATGCTTTTTGCCTCAAATGAAAAGGATTCAACTGACAAGAAATATGAAGTAAAAACAGATCCAGTATTCAGTGTCTTCTTGCTTTGTGTCAAAAATGAAGAAGAGCATCAATAAAAGATGATTTGGTTCTTCTTCAACACTTGGTTATCAATTCCAATGGTAATAATAGTGCATTTAATAATAGAAATATTTCTATCATTAGATTAAAATGCAATTTGTACAAATCTCATGATAGAATTAAAAAGATATCGTAGCTAGTAAAAATGAATATGTTGATCAACTAAATAAAAGGTTGATTGCAAAATTTTATAGTAAAAATAAAATAATTTTATATTTTTGGCTCTGATACCAATAATTATTACCAAGAAGAATACTTAGACCTCATTTGTTTACACTTAATGGATATTTGAGTCTTAATCATTTTGATCTTAGACATTAAGTGCGTTTGTTTTTAAAGTCTGAATCTTAATTATTCGGATCTTAATCATTAAGTATAATTTTTTTTACTTCACAATCACTTAATGGGTCTGAATAAGTCTGTATGATTAAGATTCATAACCGAGACTTAATTTCATAGATGTTATCATCCATATTCATTATTAATTGTCGCCACCGCCTACCATTATCAACTACCATCATGCCGCCGCCGCCGCCAACTCAACCACCATCACCACCATCATCCTAAATCATAGTTGTCACCATAATCGACTACCACCACCCGCTATCTACACCACTCCCACCACCATCATTCTCAACCACAAACACTCATCCACCTCAACTACCACAACTAATATTCAGATGTGTATTCAGATTCAGACGTCTTAATCTTTAAAAAAAATAAATGAGGCCTTAAATACTTTAATACCAAATGGCCTTCTATAATACATGTTTGTTGTCAAGTTTATTATTTCTTACGTATGTTAGTGTCACCGTTTCTATAATATACTAAGTTAAAATTGATATTTCATTGTATATAGATTGATTTTGATGAAAAATATGCCCGTCATTGTAACGACCCGACCGGTCGTTTTGAGCATTTGCATTACGTTCAGTTATTTGAAATCTTGAGCAGCATCTTATGATGTATTATGACTAATGTGAATCTTCGGTTTTGGTTTTCAGGTTATTCGGAATTGATTTGGAGGAATGAATTTCATAATTGAATCTTTATAGTTGAAAGAGATGACCGAGTTTGATTTTTTAGTATTTGACCTCGGATTGGAGTTTTGATGGTTCCATTAGATCCAGATGGTGATTTTAGACTCAGGCGTATGCCCGGATTTGCATTTGGACACCTCTAAAAGGTTTCGGCGCTAATTGGCGAAAGTTGGAAATTTGAAGGTTTGTAAAGTTCATAAGTTTGACCAGGAGTTGACTTTGATGATATCGATTTCCGATTGCGGTTTCAAGAACTAGAATAGGTTCGTTATGTCATTTGGAGATTTTATGCAAAATTGGAGTTCATTCCGAGTTGATTTGATATGTTTCGGCGCGAGTTTTAGAAGTTGAAGTTTAAAGTTCATTAATTTTGATTTGAGGTGCGATCGTAGTTTCAATGTTGTTATGCGTGATTTAAGGCCTCAAGTAGGTTCACGTTATGTTATTAGACTAGTTGGTATATTTGGGTGCAAGTGCAATGGGCTAGAACGCAGGAGCGAGGTCATGAAGAGCGGATGGTGGCTTGCACCTGCGATGTCGCATAAGCGGATATTTTGTCCGCAGGTGTGAGGGATGTATTTTTAGCTGGTTCCGCATAAGCAGATGTACTGTTGCAAGAGCCATATCGCAGAAGCGGCTAATTTGTTCGCAAATGCGAATGACGCTGGGCAGAAGCTATATTATTGAGGGTTGGTTGTTTTATTCTCATTTTTCGACTTGGAGCTCGGTTTTGGGAGACTTTGGAGAAGAATTTCACCATGCGAATTGGGATAAGCATTCTTAACTCGATTTTGATTATGTTTCACGAATCTATACTCGTTTTTGGCATTTTGTTGATGATTTCAAAAGAAAAATTGGGGTTTTTGTCTAAAATTTCATATAGTGAATTTTTGAGTTTTGAACATCAATTTGGAGTCGAATTTGGGTGAAACTAGTATGGTTGGACTCGTAATTGAATGAGTTATTGGATTTTGTGAGTCTTGTCGTGTTTTGAGGTGCGAGCCCGGTTTGACTTTTTGGTTGACTTTGAGTAATTGATTAAAGATTCGACCTTTATCATCTGGGTTTGTTTCCTTCGACATTATTTGATGTTACTTAGTTGCTTTTGTCTAGTTTCGAGCTGTTCGGAGGTCGGTACACGCGGGATGGAATTTTCGGAGTATCGTTTGGCTTGCTCGATATTGGATTCGGCTTGTTCGAGGTAAGAAACACTTCTAAACTTGGTATTGAGGGTATGAACACCAAATATACGTGTTATGTGCTTAGTGTTAAGGTGACGCACATGCTAGGTGACAGGCATGTGGGCGTGCGTGTGAATTATGACTTGGTTGTTTCTGTGATACTGTGTAGTTACCTAATCTTGTTTCTATCCATGAAATTTCCATGTATTAGAGAAATTGAGCGGTGAATCATGTTAGAAATCATGTTTATGCTTCATGTTTATCGGTTGGGACCTACTGAGGTCATCTCTGCTGTTGAGTTATTTGCTTAAATTGCATCTATATACTCAATCATATTCATTGATTTACATATCATATCTCAGTCTCTGTTATCATTTGTTGTCACATTATATTGTTGTCATTATTTGGGCTGATTGACATGGGATTTGTGAGCTCGAGAGACTGGAGAGATTGATGGGGCCTGAGGGTTGGATTCTGAGTGATATTTATGTAGATCGGATTGGATGCCGCAACAAGCCTTATGGCTATATATATGTGGATCGGGTTGCACGCCGCAACAAGCCTTATGGCTACATATATGTGGATCTGATTGCACGTCGCAACAGGCCTGACTATATATAGATCAAGCTGCATGTCGCAGTAGGTACCGTACAGTGCTGAGAGGCTGAGTGTGGTGAGTGATTGAGCGTGACGAGTGGGAGTGTGAGACAGTGATATTGAGTACTCTAAGAGTGTAAGTACATGCGTTCATCACTGTGATGCATTGCATTGATAGGTATATTCGACATATATGCATAGAGATGCATTTCCTCATGCTACACAGTACTGTGACGTTTATGACTTCACATGCATATTAGCATGTATGCATAGAGATGTAATTTCCTCATGCTATATGAGATTTAAATATTTTACCTATTGTTGAAAATCTTTGGGAAAAATCACAGTTTTCTGATATACTCATAGTTTTGGAAATTTTGGTGAAAGATTTGAGTTTTACTGTTATACCTAAAAAAGCATGCTTATTTTCCCATAACTGTGAACGAGCTGAGCATTATATCTTTGAATTGCTTCTTGTACTACTTTATTATATCGTTATGAGTTGATGTTGGCTATTGGTGTTGGACTATGACCGTTGTCCAAGCTTGTTACTGCTTTCAACCTAAGTTTAGATTTGTTACTTATTGAGTACATGGGGTCGGTTGTACTCATACTACACTTCTGCACCTTGCATGCATATTTTGGATGGCGATGTTGCTGTGCATGGTGAGAGCTGGAATTGAAGATGTACCTGCGTTCCGGTCATAGCTGCCTCTTGTTCTTGGTAGCTTTAGAATTTTAATTTGTTCATGTATATTTCAAACATATGATGTATTTATTTCATATCAAAATTGTAAACTCTAAATCTTAGAAGCTCATGATTTGTACTACCAATCCTTGGATTTTTGTATAAAAGTTCAGTTGTATTATCATTACTTCTCATAGTAAACCTCATTTGAATTGGATTATTGTTAAATTGGCTTACCTAGCGGGTTGGGGTTAGGTGCTATCACGACTAGTTGGATTTTTGATCGTGACAGTCATGCTACTGAAAAACTTAGATACGCCGAATAGCTTATGTAATAGCACACAGACGGTATATAGAAGTTTTGACAATAACGTCATACATGCAAAAATTATGATATTGGTCAATGTGCTTCTAAGTATATTCTTATCCCTGAATTCAGCTTTCGTCTTCCGAAACTAAGGAATATCCATTTAAATTTGTGTAAAAATAATTTATAGTATGTTTATGTTTTGAAATATAATAAATAAAGCACAAGGACAAACATCCTAAATATTGGACTATATTAATTGAAATATATTTTCTTGCACGAACAACTGTATGTTTCACTTTCAAGAGAGATATCAAGATCGACAACAAGAGTTTTGGTTAAAGCAGAGCAACTAAAGCATTAGGATAAAACATACACAAAAAATATTGTCCACAAAGAAGTGTTCGTTAAGATAATATCACATTAAATATTTTAAAACTATAATACATAATTATCCAACTAACATGAAAAAATTGATCATTTGTGTAAGTTTTGATGATATCTTTTATTTTTAAATTCATGTATTATGCTAATGAATAATATTTTCCGGCATTTAGATGATTGTTGTATTATTATACATAAAACTTCTTTCATTAATTAAATTTTATTATTCCTTCATATAAATAAATGTTCAAATCATCACGTGCCATTATGAACGTGCAACGCATGTTCATAGATACTAGTCCACTTAAAAAATGAATAACCAATGGGTTTAATTTTTATATTTGCAAAAACTCAAATTAAGGATTTCTCAAGTTTTGGAGACTAGGAATTCTCCCGAAAGTGATCATAATCAAGAAGCCATGGATAACATGAATATTCATATTATCCGTCGATTAACCCATTTTCTATCCATATTAAATATGATCAGATCGAATATTTTATTTATTTTTTCGTCTATATCTGATCCGACCCGTCCGTTTTCCACCCCTAATCAGGATGGATTTCATCACATTCGGTACGCAATGTATCATAATTACTTCAAGCAACTTTTATTTAAAGAACAACAAAATATTAGATCTACATAAACTACAATGTAATCAAACTTTAAGGCCTAATCTAGCTAAGGTTAGTTAGTGTACAATCTTCCACAAACTTTAGTGCAACTATATGAAAATTGGCAACCTTTTGACTATGAATCTCTCCCCTCATATTGTTCCACGTGCATTCATCAGGACATAACTATAAAACCTGTCGTCGTAATAAGGATAATGACCATTCGTTCGATCATTCTCAAGATATATATTTTGGGAAGTGGCTAAATGAAATCCTAATTAAGAACCTGTGACAAAGTGGCAAGAAGTGGATCAAAACGATAATACATAATACTTAAAGATCATACTGAAAAAAAAAAAAAAAGAATGTTACAAATAATAATAAAGTTGCTTTTTAATATATAAATTTAAGCTTATAGTTACTTTACTAACTACAGATAGTACTATTATTCATATAATATAATCACACAAGATTTTCATTCAAGTACGGATTATAATGCATGTTTTTTAGGAGATGGCTTACGTATTTTTATAAAAAAGCATTACGAGTTACTAGAATATTACATAAGCTTTAAAGCTAAATTAACTGTATGTTATTTCAATCTTAAAATTGGAGAGTATCAATAATTAACATGGTGCTATATTTGTTTTTCTTTTCTTATGAGATGTTCTAAATCAAATTATGTCCCACAAGTTGTGGCGAAGAAATTCAACTTTTTGTTGATGTGCTATGAGGATGTGTTTTCTTTGTCGTTTTAGTAGATAATGCAAATACCAAACTCCTTTTATGGTTCTTTTTTACCCCACAAAAGTATCGAGTTGTTACTTGTTCTAATAAGTTAAGGTGTCCTTTTCCTTCACTAAAATATACTAAGTAATGATGATTACAAATTGGCCTAAAGAAGAGATTAAATTCGTAGCAATATGCGCCACGTTCTGCCCCATTGTTAGGGTTGAATTATTTACACTATACGTGGATGTGTTAAGACTGTTTGATGAATGACAGAATGAGTGCTAAAACTATTATTGCATACTTTTATTTGTTATATATCATTATTTCCGACCAACCCTACAAACTTTTTCTAACTAAAGAAAGTTTATGATGGAAGGAATATGGTGGAGTCTGATTATGTTTCTTCTCCAAGTGGAATTGCAATCAAATAAAGTATATGTAAATATGGAATCACAATTCTCTCCACTTTGAGAAATATTGTAAATCCATGTCGAAAGCTACTAAGTGAGCAAAATTGTGGGAGAAAAGGTGTACTGATAGCTAGATTTACTCCAACTTTTGATTGAAAAAAGAGCAGAAAGCATGATAAATGAAAGGTGATCCATCAAGTGTTGTGGTGACGCAATCATTTTCAAACCCTGATTTGGAGTGCGAGGGAGCGCTTTGCCTTCGATGTGAGACTTTCCGGCGCGAAACCAAATTTAATCAGATCCAAAAAAAAATTACTGGACATTGATTTCAAACCATGAATTGGAGTCAGGCTGTTAGAGAACGTTTTGCCCTTAATGTAAAACTTTTCAGTGTGAATTCGAATTTAATCAAACCCCATATAATTATTGAACATCAAAAACTTTTTAAAAAAATAAGGACAAGTGGGGGTGGG
>MCJB01049659.1:24240-39016 GCA_002018475.1 Nicotiana obtusifolia
GTATTGGGACCTAAATAACAACAAAACAATTTGATAACTTCTAGTTTTTACATGGAAGAGTTGACTGGAGATCGCATATTTTCTCTTTTCTTATTGTTCTTATTTATTTTGTTATGGGGACAGATAATTACACATACATATTTCACCTACTTAAAAAACACTATATTAGTAGAATTTGACTGAACATAAAATCTAAGGATTAATAAAAGTTAAAAATAACTACTAGATCCAATTTCTTTTCCTCTGTGTTATTTTTTTGGAATATCCGAGATGCAATATTCCAGAAGACTACTCGAGGTAAAATAACTTTATAAGAACTGCTTTCATCAAAAATGTTTAACGAGTTATACACGTAATAAACAACAAATACAAAAGTATATATCATGCAAAACCAATCAAAATATAAAGTTATGCAATAAGAAGCAACATGAAAATTAATGGGATTAACACTTCTGGTTCAAAAGCAACCAAATATTGGTATACATGGTGATAGAAAGGCCACTTCAGTAGCTTTAACTACAATTTTACTTTTATGAACTTGCAATAACATTCTTTAGAAATGAATCACTGTGCTTGAATCTGGCCTACAACTAGGGCACGGAAAAACTGTACAATTTCTCTTTTCTTTTTCTTTTTCCTATGTGCATATATAATAATTCAATATATTAACGTGTTTTTTATAACCAAGAAATCCCCAAAGACCAGTGGCACACAATTTGAAACTCGATAGATAATAAGTCCGTTCCTCTATCCTTCTCCACTTAAATAAGTTTTGTCTATGGCTGAGTTCGAACCCCTATGTGTGCTAATGTTAGGATCGACCGGCTCATCCTCTAAATACGAAATTTAATAAAGACAGAACAGAATCACTTTGTTTCAATATATATCCAATCGGACTGAATAGCATTTGAAGAGCTTCACAATCACTCCCATAAATCCAATAAATTTCAGTAGAAAGAAAGGCCGAGGAAGCTACCATTATGAGAATGCAACCAAGCTAGTTTAACCCACATATCATTCATTGCGCTCTTACTAATTGACCAAAGCCCGGAGCAACATATTTACATGCTTTAGTAATGAAAATGTTATACTCCTAATATGCAACATATTTACAGATCTTATGACTCAATAGTTATGCCTCCAATTTCAAGATTATCAAGCTTCTTTAGCCTCTTGTAATTCTTCAGCAAAAGAGAGCTGCAGACAACACTTACTGAAGAGGCAGCCATTGCTGCTCCTGCTACCCATGGTGGCAACCGAAATCCAGTAAATGGGAAAAGAGCTCCGGCAGCAATAGGGATGCCAAGAAGGTTATAGCCAAATGCCCAAAAGTAGTTCAAGCTAATTCGGCCAAAAGTTTTTCTGGAAAGATCAATAGCAGTTATGACATCTTCAAGATTGCTTTTCATTAGGACAATATCAGCTGCCTCAATAGCTATATCTGTCCCTGCACCTATTGCCATTCCAACATCTGCTGCTACAAGCGCTGGAGAGTCATTAATTCCGTCTCCCACCATCGCAATAACTTTTCCCAAACTCTGTTGACCAATAAAGAGAATTAAGCACCGGCCATAACAAAATAGACAAAGGGCGTACGCAGAAATTTTTATAAGTGGTGTCAACATCTAAAGACATAATCAAGTGAAGGAATCATTGTAATGACATCATATTAAAAAATTTAAAATACAAACTGTAATATATGAATAAAACACAATACAAGTACATTACTATAATTCTATTCGACAGGTTTTTCATTTTTTAAATGTATTATAATAGTCTCGCTAAATTAATATTATATACTTTTTAAATATAATACACCAAACAATCACTCAAAAATACGCCATTCATTTAATTTTGCAAATAGCATGCCCAATTCTCAAAATTGCAAATTGCACCTAATGGCTAAAATAATTAGCTTTCCCTTTAAAATTATTTATGTGGCTCAAATGTTGTAAGCACATCATGATCTACTGGTTTTGTTTGCCCTTTTATCTTTTTAGGATATACTATATGGAATAAGAAATTTTAAAACCACTAACAAATGATCGAATTCCAGATCTTCATAACAAAATTAAAGCGCTCGACCAAGCCAGCTAGGAGCAGTTTCACTTTATTTTAATTGTATGCATATATCTTTGCATATCAGTTAGTATTCATATACTTAGTAAAAATTTCCGACCAAGCGGTGGACACCGCTTGAGTCAAGGTGCGTCCGCCCCTGAAAATAGATGATACTCCCTCTGTTTCATTTTATATAGCGGTATTTTACCGAACGCATTATTTAAGAAAGGTTTTTGGCACATACCAAAAGTAGCCTAAGAACTTGTGATTTTGAACATAACATGACATTTCTATTTAAGATCCGCTTATTCTTTGAGATGACAAAGCTCCCCACTAGACGCAAATTTGCCGAATTAACACCAAGCAGTATAGGAATCCTTTCTTTGATCGGCCTTCCCCAGACCAGAACTGAAAGGACATACCAGCCCCCGAAGGATTATTGGGCATTCCTTCATGTCGGGAGGAGGTAGCGGTTGGAGGAGAAGATAAGGACAACATTCTTTCTTCCATTCCACTCATGCTCCGATCCCAATAGGATAAATAGAGCTAGCACTTGTTATAAGGGCTTCTGACTCGCCTGTAACTGGCTGCAAGGAAACTAAAAAAGCTTTCTTTATTTTAATATAAAGAAATATATGCTCCTCCCCTCTTCTCTGTTGAGTTCATCTCGTAGAGGGGAGCTATAGTTCAATAGTATGGGTATTTATCCTTAGAAGAGGGAGGGCGTGCTAAAAGTATTTCCTCCCGGTGATTCATCGGTTGTATCTCTGAGGCCTATCGCCAGTATCTCTTACCTCTTCGAGTCATTCTCCCATTCTTCAATCTCTAGTTCTAGTTGCTAGCTTCTTGTCTATTAGTCCTGGATGTAGATTCTCGACGAATCAGCGGTATTTCCTTCGTCATTTGATTTGTTCTCCGATGCCAATCTCTCTCTTGTTGCTGAGCTAGAAGCTAATGAAGCATGCTTCAACCAATCAATGTTGTTTTTTCTGATATCAATGCTAGCATCTCATGTTTGGTGATCTGTACTGAGGTGTTCGCAAGGAGCTATGCCCAATGGGGAGGGTGTCGAGAGCGAGGATCCATTTTCTGCATCTCGAATGGTTTAGTAACCCGCTCTTGTAGCTCTTGTTCCTATGTTATGAAGCTAGGATTCCTCTTGTTCTTCTCTTGAGCTTGTAAAGGAGCCTCAACCTTGGTATCGACGAATCACCGGTCTTTCTTTTAGGGTATTATCCGCAAGAGATTTGGTGTTGTAGTTCATTGTTAGCTGGGCCTAGGAGCCAACCCTGAAGCCAAGGTCGAACGCAAGCCAAACGCGAACCCAAGCTAAAGGAGCTCTGAGCCCCCCTTCGAAACAGACTCCATTCCAAATGCCAATAAGACCACTTCCTCAATCCTGAGCATCATTTAACTCAAGAGCCGTGCGACACTCCCACTTCTACTGGATCTCCATCTATACACTTAATGGAGCGCGAGCTTTCTAACTATTTTATGTGAGATGGGTGCCTTCACCTTTGTAAGAACCTTTATCTCGAAAGAGATTAAGTAAGGCAAGTTTCTGACCATTAATTCTGTAACAAAGGAGCGTAGTGGCAGGCTCGCATAGCTAAAGCCTCCGGAGAGATCGCACCGGAATGCATCTCCCACCGCTGACAAGAATCCGAACTGAGGAAATTAAAAAAAGAAAATAAAGTCTCTCGGGGAAAAGAAGTCAAATTCGCTATTTCCGACAGCTACGGTAGTAGAGAAGGAGAGACATTCCATAGTTGGGTTGTACCTTCCTTAAGTGTCAAATGTGATGTTGTACCTGGTCGTTTAAATCAGACCTCTATTTCCACACAATGAGAAAGAGTTTACTATGGTCAGTGCAGTGAGATTTGTGGAACTAATCATGCCTCTATGCCTATCGTCGTAGAAGCTATTCCTAGGAAAATTATGGGTCTCGGGTATCCAATCAATTAATCCCACAAACCGGGGAAGCTTAAGCGGAAATGAAAGAGGAGGGTGAGGGAAGCCACTAAATTGAGGGCTTCGCTCGCTCGCTCTAACGCTCGTTTAGAGTCAGAGTTCCCTTTGTTCGGTATCCAGGGAAGAGAAAGGAATCTATTCGGGAAGCGCTTACCAGCCCCTTTACCGATACCAAGGGGAAGTGGAAAAGAGGTCAATCTTAGGGGAGACCATTCGAATAGTTGAATTGATGACATCGCTTCGATCTCTTTGACTACCCGCCTTTCTCTTGTAATTGACCCTTTCTTTTCTACAACGCCTATCCATCCGTCAGGTTGTGGCTATAAGATACGTTAAGGGTTAAATGTAAATGTTAAAGCTAAATAGGGTTCAAATATGAAAATGTATCATTCTTTTTTCCTCAACGGACTAGTAAAGAAAGAGTGTCAAGTAAAATGGAACAGATGGAGTACTAATCGGTATAATAGAAGAAAATGTTAGTAGAAATCTAAATTAACCAATCTAACTGGACCAAATTTGGTAAATCAGGATAAATTGGGGTAACTAGTTCTTTAAAAGCAAAATGTGTTATCTTTTCATGTTATCAAAATTTACCTGTAGTTCCTTCACTTTCTCTGCTTTGTCTTCAGGTTTTGCTTCTGCGATAACATCATTAATGCCAACTTCCTTGGCAATGGCATTAGCTGTTCCCCAATTGTCACCTGTTACTAGCTTACTCTCAACATTCATAGAGTTAAGAAGAGAAATGACTTCACGAGCTCCAGGCTTCACTGGATCTGATATAGCAACAACTCCAGCCAGTGCACCATCAATTGATACAAGAATTCCAGTTTGAGCCAATTCTTCTGCTTCTACTAATATTTCGTCGGCATCAACCGGAACAGAAATGCCTTGCTCTAACATTAACCTCTTGTTTCCAACTATTACTTTTTTGTTGTGGACAACAGCCTTCACACCGTGGCCAGTTATAGACTCAAAGTCCTCGGCTTCAGGCCACACAGAATTCTCCTCATCCTCTCTAAACTTTTTAGCATATTCAACAATTGCCTTGGCCAAGGGGTGCTCACTATTTACCTGAAATTCAAGTGTAAGATATCCTTCTTAGATTTGGCAAGGACAAACTCTTGCGTTCATTATATTAGAAAAATGTTTGACGATGATGGTGTTCAAGGAACTCTTGAGCCAGTACAAATTAACAGGATAGCGTTTCATCCCAATCCAGTGACTTCAAAAATGATACCTCATATTGTCTGCTTAAGCAGAATCTAGTTTTAAAAGCATAAACTGCTCTGAAGACTATCTTGTGCTACAACTTTAACAGCACTAATATTATGTAACAAATGCAAGGCTCAAAGAACATCATTTCTAAATGCTTTTGAAACTAGCAGGAAGATGGTAACGTGACTAAGTTAACAAGGGTGATAGAACTTGTAGGGCAACAAAAGAATACTCAACAACAGGGGCTTACAGTTGTGGTAATGCCACTCAACAAGTCCAAACCAGACTAAGATTTACCTCAGCTGCAGCAACCAATTCATAAAATTCTCGAAGTACCATAGATCTGAAAAGCTTTGTATTTACAACGACTGGTTTGCCCATTGTAAGAGTCCCCGTCTTATCAAATACTATACAGTTCACCTACAGAAACAGATGATAATTTTCTTGTCAAGTTAAAGTTTTAAGATATGGTATTGCTGGAAGCATAGTTAAGAAATATCGATGTATACCTTTTGTGCGCTTTCCAAGGCCTGCCCACCTTTAATCAGAACACCTCGAGAAGCACCAACTCCTGTGCCAACCATTACAGCAGTTGGAGTAGCAAGACCAAGAGCACATGGGCAAGCTATAACCATAACAGATATACCAAATTGAAGGGCAAGCTGAAAACTATCCATAGAAGACGGAATCCAGGATTTAGGATAGCTGTTGTACTTCCCAGATAAATACCAGGCCAGCCAAGTGGAAAAGGAGAGAATAATAACCTGAAATAACAAAAAGATCATCAACTCTCTGAGAGTCATAAGATGATAACATAAATCTCAACAGGAAGCCAGTTAATACTCACAAGAGGCACAAAATATTTAGAAATACGATCAGCAAATTTTTGAACAGGAGCTTTAGCCATTTGTGCTGATTCAACTAGCCGAACAATCTGTGAAAGAGCACTCTCTGATCCAACTTTAGTAGCTCTAATATGCAGAACACCATTCTCATTCACAGTTCCTCCAATCACCGTATCGCCTTTCCTTTTGGCCACTGGCCGAGATTCTCCGGTTATCATGCTCTCATTCACGTGGCTTTGTCCCCATATGACAAAACCATCACAGGCTACTTTCGCACCAGGAAGGATTCTGATCGTATCGTTCTTCTGTATCAGTCGACTATCAATTTCTTCCTCTTTCATCACATTCCCTTCGTCATCAAACTGTAATAATGTTGCTGTTTCAGGGGCCAAATTCATAAGCTTAGCAATGGCCTCGGATGTCTTTCCTTTGGCCAAAACTTCAAGATACTTCCCAAGTAGAATGAAGGAGATGAGCATCGAGCTGGTCTCAAAAAAATCAGCAGACTTGAAGCTTGGAGAAGTTGCAGCTCTCAACACCGAGTAGACAGAATAAAAGTAGGCTGCATTTGTTCCCAAAGCAATTAAAACATCCATGTTTGCAGAACCATGACGTAGTGCTTTATAAGAACCAGAGTAGAAGTGTCGGCCAATGATGAATTGCACGGGAGTAGAAAGCACCCACCGCAAAATCTCTCCAATGCTAAGCATGTTGACAACTTTAATATCCAATCCATCCTTCAGACCTGGAATATACATAAAGACCATGGAAGTCAAGAAAACCGGAATGGTAAAAACCAAGCTCCACAGAAAGGAGCGACGATAGTGTTCGATTTCTTCTTGTCTATGGGATTGTTTCCCGTCTCCTTCCGGAAATATCATTGCCTTGAACCGTCCAGAACCAGTTGACTCAATTACTTGAATAAAATTTCTAGGTCCTATTATATCTGATTTATAAGAAACAGATAGCTTCTTGAGCTCAAGATCAATATCAATGTCTTCAATGCCCGGGAGTGCTCTAAGAGAACTTTCAATAATCCTCATTGAATCTTCAGTATATACTCCATCAACTTTCAGCAATATTTTGCTCCTATCTTCTCCAGTGCTAATTAATATGGCTTCAAATCCAGTATCTTCTATGGCTTCTAAAAGCCGACTGTAAGTTAATATCCTCGGATCATATTGGATTTCAGCCTCTTCGGTTGCTAATGCAACTTGTGCTTTCTGTACTCCGGGGATCAACAGCAAAGCAGATTCAACAGTTGTCGAGCAAGAAGTGCAGGTCATTCCTTTTATACGTATCCGACAGACTTGGGAGGTCTTTTCATTTGTCTCCTCTATAATCAGTGTTGCCTGGAATCCAACATCCTCTATGGTCTCACGGATCATTTCCTCCTGCACATTTGGGCAATTATTCTTAGCAGCCACTTTGTCCAAACATCTAACAACTTAAAGAACGGTAGCTCTAGTATTTCTTCGAGAAGTAGAAGTATATCTGCGCGTAGCTAGCACTGAATATTAATATTAATCTGCATAGCTAAGAAGTCTGGAAAACCAATTACTAACTTTTACTTCTAGAATTACTGCTGTATGATGCAGGGTACTGGTTACTGGTATGTCAATGCAGCTTTATCGTAGTACTATGCATAATTTTTTTTACCAACGTCATTAGTTTTAATACTAACTGAAAACAGATGAATCTGACCCCAGAAACGCTCATTGCTCAAAGTAACTGCAATCATGCTAAATTCAAGAATCCGACAAATAGACATCGATAAACACGGACTCCGAAGTGAAACTAGCCCACGGATGAGCAAAGCTTCTGGAGCTCAAAAACTTGGAGAACAATTCGTAACGACAATCTTGATTCTTCATCCTTTTAAGAAATTGAAAATTTGGTGAGTAATTCAGAATTCTACTTTGTCTGATGCAACCAACATTTAGCCAAAACTAAAACTTTAAGGAAGAACAAAAAGGATTAAAGAAACTAGAATTTTACCAAGTTGCTTAGAACATACATAACATATTCAATGGAATTCCTCACTTCTAAACAAGCAACCAAGTTGCTTAGAACATAAAAAACATATTCAATGGAGTACCTCACTTCTATAAAAATCATAAACAAAATACAAAATCATAAACCTTGATGACCCCATAGAAACTCCATGTATAAGTCTATATGATCAGCAGAAACACACCAAATCGTTTGTCATATAAAATGACCCTTTTCATTATTACGTAACAACAGAGATAAAATTTAAGAAACAACCAAAACAAACATTGTTTTTGAAGTAATAACAAGCAAAGTAGTTTGAAATAAGCAATTGAAGTTAAAAATAAATGGACTCACATTGACAATGGCATATCTAGGGTAAAAGATAGCTCGAACTCTGTTATTCAAGAATCTTAAACCTAGATGATGGCGTAGCCTATAAGATTAACAGAATCCACTAAAACTACCAAGAAAAAGAATTACTATTTTTTTACATTCTTTAACCAATTAAAAATGCCAGAAAATTCTTGCAAAAATAAATATTACTACTATGAAACAAATATATGGAGGAAAATAAAACTAGACTCACATTGACAAAGGAGGGATAAAAAATAACTTGAGCTTTGTTATTCAGTACATCAACAACAGCTTCTTTAATCCCAGGAAGTCTTTTAATTGCCTTTTCAACAGATCCTGCACATGCAGAACAACTCATCCCATTAACCGAAAAAACTGCCTTTACTTCTGTTCCATGAATTCTTTTCTCTTCATCAGTAGATACAGAAACACCCTTTGGATATTTAAGCATTGATGGATAATGTGGTTTTGGTGATAATTCTCCATAATTACTGCTCTCATTTCTTAGGCATGCTAGTGAAAATAACTTAGCAGTCGCCATTAATGAAGGGATTAAGTTTTTGGTGTGTTCAATTCTTGAATTGCTTTTTTGTGAAACAACAGTTGGTGTAAAGAGAGCAGAAATATACTCCTATATGAATACAAAAAACCCAAAAAAAAGAATTTTAAAGTTGAGGGCTACTGATCGCCAATTAGTGGGTCTTGGGTCTTGGCATATTCTAGCATATCACAGGGTTAATGTGTGTTCACTATGCGTATTTAATGTCTAAAAATTGGTCAAATGGACTATGGTTAAAATGGTCCTTTTTCCAAAAATAGCTGTTCGAAAATCAAAGCAAATATTTCCGTGGGAAAAACAACAACTTATTTTTCAAAAAAAAGCGAACTATAAACAACGTAGAATTTCATAAACTAACAAAAATCTGTTCCAAAATTATGCTGAAAGTATAAAGATTTTTTTATAATATTGATGTAGTTTAATAGTATATTATTTTATTAGCTAGTATTATTTTTATCACATTATCAATTACAATATTTAATACATAGCATAGATATTTACCTCTATTTTTTTCACTTCATATTGATCAGATTGTAAAAATATAAAACTTAAACACTTTCTCAAAAACTAATACAAATGCACATTGTTATCCCAACATTGATTAAGGCCAAATCTAATTCTGGATTAAATTAAACTTTTTCTTCTTTTTTCAAATTCAATCTAGCTTTGCCTCCAAGTTAAGCAGCCTGGACTGGGCCCATTTCCGTTGCTTTCGCGGGCATTTTGAATTTAAAGTTTCAACATTGGTTGCGTGTAGACCTTTCTAGAATGGACAAAGATCACTTTTAGCCCCTCATCGGAATTATTTATATTGCTTAACCGCAAAAGTATATAAAATTTATATATTTTTTGTATATATAACAACAACAACGACAACAACAACAAACACCCAGTATAATCCCACAAGTGAGGTTTGGGAGGAGTAGGATGTGCGGAGTCTTACCTCTACCCTGGCAGCGCAGAGAGACTGTTTCCGGTAGACCTTCGGCTAAAGAAGATGAAAGAAGTACTGATGGCAAGTAATAACAGAACAAGATATGCGAATATAGAAAATTAAGGAAAAAAAGGTACCGTACTAGCACTAATACTATCAAACTATAGAAGACAAAGGGAAACGCATGACTACCTACTAACCTTCTACCCTAATCTTCGATCTCCACACCCTTCTATCTAGGGTCATGTCCTCGGTTAGCTCAAGCTGCGCCATGTCCCGCCTGATCACCTCTCTCCAAGACTTCTTTTGCCTACCTCTACCCCTCCTCTCACCTCCCAAGGCCAACCTCTCACATCTCCTAACTAGGGTATATATGCTTCTCCTCTTAACATGCTCGAACCATCTCAACCTCGCCACATGCATCTTTGTCTCCATAGGGCCACTCCCACCTTGTCCCAAATAACTTCGTTCCTAATTCTATCCAACCTAGTATGACCACACATCAATCTCAACATCCTCATTTCAGCTACTTTTATCTGCTGGACATGGGAGTTTTTAACTGGCCAACACTATACCCGTACGACATAGTCGGTCTAACCACTACCTTGTGAAACTTACTCAGTCTCAACGGCACATTCTTACACACAAGACACCGGAAGTGAGCCTCCACTTCATCCACCCTGCTCCGATACGGTGTGTGATATTCTCATCTATCTCCACATCCTTTTGAATTTTAGACCCCAAATACTTGAAACTCTCTCTCTTGGGAATGACTTGTGTATCGAGCCTCGCACCCCCCCTCCGCCTCCTGGGTAACACCGCTGAACTTGCACTCCAAGTATTCTGTCTTGGTCCTGCTCAACTTGAAACCTTAGACTCCATAGTATGTCTCCAGACCTCCAGCCTCTCGTTAACGCCACCTCGCGTCTCATCATCAAGACTATGTCATCCGCAAATAATAAGCACCAAGGCACATCCCCTAGAATGTATCGCGTCAATGAATCCATCACCAGGAAAAACAAAAACGGGCTAAGTGCTGATCCCTGATGCAACCTCATCTCAACCGGAAAATATTCAGAGTCTCCTCGTGCTATCCTAACCCTTGTCTTAGCTCTATCATATATGCTTGGATCACTCTAATATACGCTACAGGAACTCCTTTAGCCTCCAAACATCTCCGTAGAACCTCTCTCGAGACTTTGTCATAGGTTTTCTCCAGGCCAATGAACACCATATGCAAATCCTTCTTTATCGCCCTTTACTGTTCCACCAATCTCCTCACAATGTGAATGGCCTCAGTATTCGACCATCTCGGCATGAAACCAAATTGATTCTCAAAAATGGACACACTCCTCCTCAACCTCCCTTCAATCACCCTCTCCCGCACTTTCATCGTGCCGCTTAACAACTTGATACCCCTATAATTGTTGCAGTTTTGGAAATCCCCCTTGTTCTTGTACAACGGAATCATCGTACTTCGCCTCCACTCTTCAGGCATCTTCTTTGTCCTAAAAATGATGTTAAACAACCTAGCAAGCCATTCCAAGACCTCCTTATCCACGCTTTTCCAGGATTCCACCAGGATCTTGTCCGGCACAGTTGCTCTACCCCTACTCATCCTTCGCATAGCCCCTACAACTCCTCCACCCGTATGCGTCTACAGTACCCAAAATCTCAATGTCGCTCTGAGTACTCCAACTCCCCCAGCACAATGCTCCTATCTCCTTCTTCATTTAGGAGTTTATAGAAGTAAGACTACCATCTCTGCCTAATCTGTTTCCCCTCCACTAAAACTTTACCATCCTCATCTTTTATGCACCTCACTTGGTCCAGATCTCGGGCTTTCCGCTCCCTCATGTTAGCTAGTCTGTAACTTCTTGTCCCCGTCTTTATCCCTAATTTCTTTGTATAAATGACTAAATGTCGCGGTCTTAGCCACAGTAACCGCCAACTTCGCTTCCTTCCTAGCCTTCTTATGCCCCTCCTTGTAGCACTCTTCTACCCCTCGTCTATAATCTCTACCAGCTTCAAATATGCAGCTTTCTTAGCTTCCAGTTTCCCTTGAACCTCTTCATTTCACCACCAGTCCCCTTTATGGCCACCAGAAAAATCCTTCGAAACCCCTAACACCTCTCTTGCGGCCTCTCTAATACATTTGCTGTCATAGACCACATACAACTCGCGTCCCCGCTACTCCTCCAGGCCCCCATAGCCTTCAATTTCTCCCCCAACTCTTCGGCCTTGTCCTTAGTCAATGCACCCCACCTGACCCTAGGTATACCAGACATAGTCCTCTTCTTCCTCGTCCACCTGATCTCTAAGTCCATAACCAAAAGCATGTGCTGGGTCGTAAGATTCTCACTCGGAATGACCTTGCAATCCGTGCATAAACCTCGATCACATTTTCGGAGAAGTAAATTGTATATTTTTTTATATAATGTACAAAAATATAGATATAAAACAAATATACATTTCTTCGATTATACGGTGTTGAATCCATTAGTTTAATTCAACCTCGTCTGATGTCTCCTAATCAGTATTTTAAAAGGCATTTTTGGAGCAAGCCCCGAGGTGAGCCCAAGGACGAGGCATATAAAAAATGCCCCGAGGCGATAGTGTGGAGCGAAAGTCTCAAGAGGCGTACGCCCATAAATTTGGGGCATACACCAGGGCGTTCGGGGCGTACGCCAGGGCGTTTGAGACGCGTTTTTATAGTGAGGCATAAGCCCTAGAGACTTTTTCAAATTAAAAAAAAAATTGCTGAATAAGTCCTTCATATAAACCCAAATTCTCAAAAGTTCGCTTGTAATTACTCAAATATTTTAAAAATGAATTGAAATGTATTAAATTTAAAAGTCAAGACATTTTTTATTGATTGAAGCCCTAATTTATGATCTTTTTCAATTTTTTATTGTCACGACCCAAAATCCCAACATGGTCGTGATGGCGCCTCTCGTGAGGACAAGGCAAGCCAAACCAATACAACTGCTCTTAAACAGTTAAACCATGTAATTTAAAACAAGAATAAATAAACAACAAGGTAGTTCGGAATATATATATATATATAGTACCATCCCGACTACAGCCCTCAGATCGGGGTGTCACAAAGTCATGAGCCACTAAAGAAGGCCTAAAGATAATATAACTATTACAATATCTTAAGCACAATTGTTTGAAAGAAGTAAAGTCAACAAAAGAAAAGAGTTACGGGGCTGCGGACGCAAGTAGCTACCTCGTAATCTACGAAGCTCCGAATCAGCAGTAGTAGTCAGTACCTCGGAGTGGGACCGCTAACGCCTGAATCTGCACACATGGTGCAGGGAGTAAAGTGAGTACTTCCAACTCAGTGAGTAATAAACGTAAATAGAGACTGAAGGTAAGAAATCACATAATGCACAATAAAACATCATTAAAATGGTAAACAAGTGTAAAGTCAAGTAGGAACTCCTTCCAAATACATGCCCCTCGGGCTTAACATCATTCCAAACAGTAAAACCTTTTCAAAAATCCAGTTACCAGTTGTCATTGTTACCAACTATAACCATCATTAGTTACCGGTTGTCATTGTTACCAACCGTAACCCTACAGTTGTCATTGTTACCAACTGTATTATCAACCCATCTCCGATTATCAGTTGTCATTGTTACCAACTGTAACCTACAGTTGTCATTGTTACCAACTGTACTATCTTTCGTTATCGGTTGTCATTGTTACCAACCGTGACCCACAGTTGTCATAGTTACCAACTGGGTCATCATGATGGGTATCCTGCGCTCACTGTGGGTGGTTCAGACTTCCGGAAGGGGCTTTAGCGGCCCAAGCGCTATGTCATATCCCGTGGCGGCGTGCCACCCGATCCATATATAATAATTATTTGAAAACATCATTTAGTTTTCGAAAACCAAGTTCAAATAATGATTCAAAGCATTTTAAATACCCCTGAAGGGTTTACATAACTGGCACAAAGCCCAAATACGGCTAAAAGCCCAAATCAATATATTATTAAATCAATTTCAAACAGTTATGTAATAAAAATCATTAATTGGGACGGACCGAGTCACAATCCCCAGTAGTAAACAACCCCACGCTCATCATCGAGCGTGTGCCTTACTTCATTAAAGCACTACGAGGTGCAATACGGGATTTCAAACCCTCATAGAAATATTTACTATCATTACTCACCTCGAAATCGGCTAAATCCTTAGCCCGCGACGCCCTTGCCCTTTGAATTGGCCTCCTCGCGCGTTGAATCTATTCAATTTCATAATCATTACGTTACATTAGGCTATGGGTACAAAACCCAAACGAAAATAATCAAGTTTACTAAGAAATTTCCAATTTTAGCAAAACTCGGGCCTCGGGCCTACTACTCGAAACTCAGAAATTATTATCCAAACATGTTCCTTATCTCTTTACGAGTTCACCCATATAAGATTCGTTGGATTCCAACTCCGAATCGAACTACATCCTCAATTTCCCATTTTCAGAAATTGAGAAGAACCCTAGGTCCTTCCCTTTTCACAATTTCGTAAATTTACGATGGTATTAGGCTTAGAAATCATAACCTACGAGGGATTTAGGGCATAGAATACTTACCCGATGTTATCCTTGAGGTTCCCTCTTTATTTGTTTCCAACTTCTTTTTAATCTTCTTCTTAAACAGCCCCCAAATGTCTCTAAGGTGTTGTAATCCCCTTTCCTTGCAAGATTAATTCCGAAAATCTACCTTGCATGTGAGTTTGGGGTTGATTTATAGTGGTTCTTTGTGTTTGTAATTGCTCTCTTTCGTGGGTGGGTGTTTTGTATCTCAGAAGAGCAAAAGGGGACCCTAGGTCTTAT
>MCJB01049660.1:0-69871 GCA_002018475.1 Nicotiana obtusifolia
CGCAAATTTGGTTTGCAGTCGCATAGACCTTAAATGTGCGGACAACACAAAAAATGTGCGGTCAACTCTTTGGAAGTTAGATGTGGTACCATATAAACGAGGTTTTCATCTTATTTTTTATTTTCGGACATTGGGAGCTCAGTTTGTGGTGATTTTTCGGGGATTTTCAAGAAAATCATCAAGATAAGTGATTCTAACTCGGATTTGGTTAATATACATGAATATATCATTGCTTTTATTATTTAATTAGAATTTTGAGATGGAAATTTGGGAAAAATTTTAGAAATTTCATTAAAAGAATTTTTTGGGATTTGAATGTTGGTGCAAAGTTGGATTTGAGTGAAACTAGTATGATTGGACTCGTATCGGAATGAGTGTTCAGATTTCATAAAAATTCTATTGGGTTCCGAGAGGCGGACCCTGCATTGACTTTCAACTGGCTTTTCAATGAGAAATTTTAAGTTGACGTTTTATTATCCGAAATTATTTTCGATGAATTTCATGACGTTATATAATCAATTTGGGTAGAATTTGAGTTGTTCGGAGGTCAATTCAAGCGAGAAGGCTATTTTGGAATATCGGCAATACTTCAAGAAGGTAAGTATCTTGCCTAACCTTGAGTGGGGAAAATTCCCCTTAGGCATTGAGTCGTATGTGGAAATTTTGTGATCGAAAACATTGTACGCGAGGTGACGAGCACGTACTTGATTTATATATGCAAATTAGATCGGTTTAAATTCGTAGACACTCTTATGTATTAAATTGGAAATTTTTTAGAACACAGTAAATACTTTATTTGTCATGCCTCGTTCCTTGTTTGTCGAGTTTCTATTTTATATGATAAGTTGGGGTGATTTTCACTTGGATTTTATGTGAATTCCGCGAGTTTGTTGATTTGATATTTCTTGGAATTAATTTCATTATGAATTTTTCATCTGCAAATAATTAATTAAATAAGCTTAAAAGAGCGTTAATATATTTATAAAAATTTTTGATTAAAGAAGGTGTTGTCCTATGCTGAGTTAATTTTCCATCTCTGTTGTTGTTTTTGACGTTTTATATACGTTGTGTGGAGCCGTGAGCTATTTGCTTTGAAATTAATTGATTTTGTTGTGTCTTTGGAGTTGGATGTGGCAGGTGGGCAAATTGGGATATGAATTATTGTATTGTGTGTTGTCGTTTAAACACTCTCCTTGATGTTATTTATGCTTCCTACCTTTCTTGTTAATGATATACATGTGCTTGGTAAGGAAGAGTGTAAAACACGAAGGGTGATGACGTGCCATTTGAGAGTGTAAAGCACGAAGGGTGATGCTGTGCCATTTCATTTATATTATCATGTGAGGAAAAGTATAAGCCACGAAGAGTGATGCCGTGCCATTCTTAATATGCACGAAGGATAATACTGTGCCATTTCATTTATATTATCATGTGAGGATGAGAGTAAAAGTGTAACGACCCGGCTAGTCGTCTTGTGAGTTACCGCTCCGTTTTCCCCATCTTCCGTCTCATTATGCTTCGTTATCCATGTTTTAGGTAATTTAAATTGAGTAATTTGCATTCGGAGTGAAATTGGTAAGAAATGAGACACTAAGTCCCTTTTAAGAAGGTTTAAGTTGAAAAAAAAAGTCAACCGGATGTTGACTTATGAGTTAGAGGACTCGGATGTGAGTTCCGATGGTTCGGTTAGCTTCGGGAGGTGATTTATGACTTAGGAGTGTGATTGGAATTTTTTTTGGAGGTCCCATGTAGAATTAGGCTTGAATTGGTGGAGTTAGTATTTTGGCGATTTCCGGTTGCTAGGCGAGATTTTGATCGTAGGGTCGAAACGAAATGCCGAGAGTTTATATAGATTCCTATGATGATTTCGGACTTAGGCGTATGTCCGGATTTGAAATTGGAAGTCCGTAGGACAATTCATCGCATTTTGGCGAATGTTGGAAAATGGAAGATTTTTGGAAAGTTTGACCGAGGAGTTGACTTTTTGATATCGGGGTCGAAATCCAGTTCTAAAAATCTTCATAGGTCCATTATGTAATTTATGACTTGTCTGCAAAATTTGAGGTCAATCGGACTCAATTTGATAGGTTTCGGCATCGAATGTAGAAGTTGGAATTTATTAGTTTCATTAGGCTTGAATTGGGGTATGATTCATGTTTTTAGCATTGTTGGATGTGATTTAAGGCCTCGACTAAGTCCGTAATATGTTTTAGGACTTGTTTGTATATCCGGACAGGGTCCCGAATGGCTCGGGTGAGTTTTGGGTGATTAAACGGACTATTTCGTCGTTGAAAAAATGAAAAAAATCTGCAGAAAATTGCAGAAAAAAACTGATGCGTGTAGTCATGTTTGGAAGCTCATATCTTGCAATCTATAAGGAATCCGAAAAATTTGAAAACATGAAAGTTGTATTCTTTTGAATCTAGTTTCCATAATGATAAAGTATTTATCATTTGGACATGTATAGAGAAAGTTACGATAGATCGAAGCTGGCTGGCAGAGCAGTTTTGACAGAACTTCTCGATGCACTTTAGAAGCTCATATCTCTCAATATATAAAGAGTTATGTAGTGTACCACCTATCAAATGAAAGATCTTCGAGTCTAGTTTCTAAATCTTCAAACCGTTGCTCATTTGGATATTTTCACAAGGAGTTATAAGCGTTTTAATAAAAGGTGTACAGCAAGGGAAAAATGATAAGAGGATATACAACCTGCACCCAGCGCAAGGTACAACTCCATGAAGCCTGGGCAGAATGTTTTAAGCCTCTTTTGTCCGCGATTTTGGGTATATTTTCACCCATAGTTGTTCATTTTTGGAGGCTCTTGAAAGAAATTAACGAGGGATTCAAGGAGAATCGGTTGGAGGTAAGAATTTTGGACCTAAAACTCGTTTATATTGTGAAATCCAAATAGAAAATTATTGAAGTCTTGCTAAAAATCGAAGAAATAGGGCTTGAGATTATAATTTTTTAATTGGGTATTTGGAGGACCATTTGGGGTCGGATTTGAGAACTTTTGGTATATACGAACTCGTGGGGAGATAAGGAACCCGTTGATATGAAAATTTTTGAACTTCAAGAAGTGGGCCCGGGGCTCGGGTTTTGCTAATTTCGGGATTTCCTAGTAATTTTGATTATTTTCGCTTGGGCTTTGTCCCTATAGCATAATGTGACGTAATTATTCTGAATTTGAATAGATTCGACGCACGTGGAGTCCAATTCAAGGGGCAAAGGCGTCGCCGGCTAAGGATTTAGCCAGTTTGAGGTGAGTAATGACAGTAAATATTGCTATGAGGGTTTGAAACCCCGTATTGCACCTCGTAGTACTTTAATGAAGTGAGGCACACGCTCGATGATGGGCGTGGGGTCGTTTAATATTGGGGATTGTGACTTGGTCCGTCCCAAATTATGATTTTTACTACATAACTGTTTGAAATTGATTGATATTATAATGATTTGGGCTTTTAGCCGTATTTGGGCTTCGTGCCGGTTATGTAAACCCTTCAGGGGTAATTTATTACTGTTTGATTACTGAAATCATATTCGGGCTTCACGCCAGTTATGTAAACCCTTCAGAGGTATTTGAAATGTTTTGAATCATTATTTGAAACTTGGTTTTGGAAAACTAAATGATGTTTCAAATGATTTTGAAATGGATCGGGTGGCACGCCGCCACGGATGTGATGTATATGGGATCGGGTGGCACGCCGCCACGAGAGATATGATATAGCGCTTGGGCCGCTAAAGCCCCTTCCGGAAGTCTGAACCACCCACAGTGAGCGCAGGATACCCATCATGATGACCCAGTTGGTAACAATGACAACTGCAGGTCACGGTTGGTAACAATGACAACCGATAACGAAAGATAATACGGTTGGTAACAATGACAACCGGTAACCAAAGATAATACAGTTGGTAACAATGACAACTGTAGGTTACAGTTGGTAACAATGACAACTGGTAACCGGATTTTGAAATGGTTTTACTGTTTTAAATGATTTTAAGCCCGAGGGGCATGTATTTGAATGATGATGAGCCCGTGGGGCGGTTTTAAAGTGTTTCCTGTTTCTTCCTATTATTTACTTGAAAGATGTACAGGTTTTACCCGTTGAAAGGATTTTCTACCTGATTTTACACTTGGTTACTATTTTAATGATGTTTCATTCCTCATTATGGGTTGCCTTGTGCATTATGTGTTTTCTTACTCTCAGTCATTATTTATGTGTATTACTCACTGAGTTGGAAGTACTCACATTACTCCCTGCACCATGTGTGCAGATTCAGGCGCTATCGGTACCACCCCGAGATATTGACTACTACTATCGTCAGGGTGGTGATTCAGAGACTACGAGGTAGCTGTTGGCGTTCGCAGCCCCCGTACCTCCTTTATTTTGTCGCTTTCACTTTCTTCAATAATTGTGCTAAAGATATTGTAATAGTTATATTATTATTAGGATTTCTTTAGTGGCTCATGACTTTGTGACACCCCGATCTGAGGGCTGTAGTCGGGATGGTTTGCTATATGTATTTTCATCCGCAAATTACTCTTATTAAAACATATTTATATTATCTTCGTGTTATTTAAATGTTTGAGCGGAGTTGGATTGGTTCGGCTGGCCTTGTCTTCATGAGAGGCGCCATCATGACCGGGATGGGATTTTGGGTCGTGACACCCAGTTTCATCTTTGATTGTGAACATTAACTTTATAACTTATAAGAACCGACAATTTAATCTTCCGCGCATGAGCTAAAGCTCCATACACTAAATCGTCTACTATATAAGTAAAGGGCACACATATGAACAAACGATCTATTTGAATTAAGACTTCATTGAATTGAATAAATAAATAAATAATTGTTCCAATAAATAAAACATAATACTATAATCAAACCACATGGTTAATAGTATATCCTAACAAGAGGGGCGGGTTATTATCCACCGATTTTCAGACCATATGCCAGCTAGCCCAGGGATTTATTAGTAAAAAAAGTATGTAAATTTAATTTTATCTTCTTTCATGTGATTCTGATCGATGTTGTCATTTTTTGTGACAGATTCATACCCACATGTCCTATTCAAACTTCAATGACATCATCCATTCAATTATCGACATGAATGCTGACGTGATCACGATCGAGCACTCCAGGTCAGATGAGAAGCTTCTTTCTGTTTTCCGCGAGGGACTGAAGTATGGTGCCGGCATTGGCCCTGGAGTATACGACATCCATTCGCCAAGGATTCCATCGGCAGAAGAAATTTCTGAAAGAATCAGCAAAATGCTTGCAGTCCTTGATACCAACATCCTCTGGATTAACCCTGATTGTGGCCTCAAGACGTGCAAGTAAACTGAAGTTAACCCCGCTCTCTGCAACATGGTAACCGCTGCTAAGCTTCTCCGCACACAGTTGGCCAACACCAAGTAAAATAGTCGATCCAACGGAAAGTCCTGTTTGAATTTACAAGAGCAGTTTTATTTTAATATGCAAAAATCAGGGAGAACACTCTTCTCCAAGAAATAATATGTAGGCTTCTGAGTTCTGGAAAATTTATATTTGCTATATCGGCTTCTTTAGTCTACGTGCTTTGTATGTTCTTCATAACATAATATCTTTCCTTTATATGATCCTAAAACTTAACACACATATGTACTTGATTTTTCCCTTCAAATGGGTATATAGATATCTACCAATCGATCAATCAATCAAATCCCTCTCGATTTCAAACCAGTTGAGATCAGTTATATGAATCTTTATCCATTTTGTTTTAGTGTGGTTCATTTCATTCCACGCGGAAAATTATTTGTTATATCTCGATTTCAGTTATTGACACTCTTCTCCTTAATCTTCCACGCGGTATGCAATAGTAACTCAAATGCATAAGTATCCTTAGCAAACTAGAAGGTGGTGGCCGCTAATAAATAAGCATAAGTATTACATGAAGAAATTGGTAAATGACTTGTCTTAATAAGTTTTAGCCAACATTTCAAAACTATTCAACTTACATTTTGTAAGTGGTAGATAATCTTTTAGGAGTTTTTTTGCTTAACCACAAAATATTATTAATACTTAACTAGTGACGTTACATGGGAGTGATGTCTCATTGGGAGCATCTGAAGTACCTAAGTGAGTAGGGCTGCTTGACATAGGATTACAAATACTATTAAGGTTTTCAAGTTCAGCCAATCTATTTAGTACTTTAGTAAATACTAGTCTAATACTAAGTGCTCCAGTTATGTTTTCATGGAGTAGTTTCTAAATTAGGAGGGTAGATTATTGTTGATAGGGGAGTCGTGCTTGACTGCTTGGATCCTTCGGTAACCAAAACATGTGCAACTTTATTTCCTTCACGGAAGTTATGCTGGATCATTAGATTTCCCAATTCCTTCAGTAGTAACTTGCACTCATTAACAAGGTTAGTATAGAGGGAATAATTGTTATAGCAAAGCAATTGAAGTATTCCTGTAGCATCGGTTTAATTTTCAAGCTATGAAAATTATTTGTTCGTGCAATATGGAGGCCATTCTTTAGTGCAAGAAGTTCGATGTAGGTTGAGGTGTAGCCATAAAAGGGCATATGATAGCCTAGAACCCAGTCCCCAGAATTACTCCGAAAAATTCCACCAACCACAAATTATTCCCGATGTTTGAAAGGTGAAGTTCGAACTCCAAGAAAAACTCGCCGAGTTTGAAGTCCAAGTCCACAAAGAAGAGAGCGGAGCAATCATTTGTTACTCTCTTCTCTCACAATTTCACTATCAAGGCATCAAAACGCACTCAATTGGAAGCAATAATTTTTGAAAATGAATCGAGGAATGCTAGTGATTAGGTTGCAAAGCGAGATGCAAAAGGAAAGCGACGAAATGAGAAGAAGCTTTTGGTATTTGAACACGTCAACAATGTATGTTAGTCTTGTCGTCTATCTACACGCGCTACAATTCTTACTCTTACAATTAATCGATTATAACTCTTTTCTCTCCTATTCGTCCTCATTCTCAACATCTAAAATCATCATTTGAAATAAATCATAAATGCTAATAAGGTGAAATAATCTGCATCTCATGTATGCTCATTCAACCCGACAAATAAAGCAGAACAGGTTACAATAGAAGGGAAAATTGTACCAAGAAGCATAATATCTCTGCATCTCAGGCCTGTAACCCTCAATGCAGCAGTTAAGAACGAAGAAGAATACTCGGGCATGTCATTTAGTCAACCAAAATATGACAAGATTTTGTCAAATCCAAGACATCAGTGACATGTCCTGTAATTAAGAAGAATTGCTAGAGCTCTTTGCTAAAAACAAAAGGAAATAAAAGAGGGAGAGAGATAAATTAATAAGAGATAAACTACATGGTTGATGAGCAGCTATTTAGTAGAGTATGTACTCTGATGATCATTGTTTATTGGATTTCTAATCCAAAACTATAGGAAAGCACATTATGCAATTACTTGTCACTAGTACAAGTGTAGCAAGATTAACTGACTTGGCAATGTTTCTAAAAGGTAAAATAAGCTCAATCTTAGCAGGTAAAAATTGTCTGGTATGGAGCAGCTAATTAGATTTCAACATGAGAGAGAGAGAGAGAGAGAGATGTGATGGTGTCGTTGCAGCTAAGGATTTAGTTCCTCTAGGCAGATTGCACAATGATTCCACTGAAGAAGGTGACTTCTCAAAAGATGCAGTAACCATTTCTGCACCTGTGGACTGTTTTGTTGGAGATTAAGTTTCCGTAGTTTCCATGAAAGGTTTGGTTTTGGAGATTTCATCTTCCAACTCGGAGGAAACAGTTTCCTGAAATTGGAAAAGATATCAAAAGAATGTCGAAAAGAAAAGCACGGTATTAGCTATTAGCTTACATTTTGTTAAAGTTATATAAGCAACCTTGGCAGCATTTTCTTTTGCCCGTTTCTAAAAGAAGACGATTTACCTCTTCATCGCTCAGTTACATGATACTTAACCCAGGAATATAACAAGTTTTCCGTGTCAATTTCCAAAATGGAAAAGGAAAAAACTAGTACATACGGTCAAAATTAGATGTTTCCAAGGTTTTTGCATACCCCTCAAGAAAGACATTTATTTGTTTGAACTATCCTCTATCTCTCTCTTAAACGTCTCGCTTAATTAACAATCCATAAACTGAGTAGAAAGGATGAATGTGGAGAAACGGTGATAAAATGCTTCTCGATTTTCTAAAATGCCAAATATTATAGAAAAAATTTCTATTTTGACAAAACAACAAATAATATAATTCAGATACAGTAGAGATAAACAAGACAGGTTGACTATTAGATGATGAAGTGTTTTACCTTTTTCAAGGAAACTGTTGCCAGTGTGGTTAACGCAAGATATGCAACAGAATCTTCTACTTCAGCTTCCTCTGCAGTCCAGTTTTGCTCCAGGAGGACCATTGAAAAATTCACCAGCCACTGCTGAGAGCACGACTAACTTCAGTATACTTGCGAGTCTTGAGGCCACAATCAGGGTTAAACCAGAGTATATTGGTATCCTGCAAGCATCTTCTTGATTCTGTCAGCAATTTCATCGGTGGATGGAATCCTGGATGTCGTAAATACAGGATGAATGCTAGCACCATAATTCACTCTCTCGCGTAACATGGAAATTAGCTTCTCAGTTGACCTGGAGTTGTCAATGGTGTCACGTCAGCTCTATTGTCACAATTATGATTAATGTAATCAAGACCTTAGAAACTATCAAGAATAATGTTTCTACAACAAATTCTAAGTTACAGGAAATTGTTATTGATATTCAAAAAGTCAGAAAATGACAATACCTGAAGATAACTAAATACCACTGAAAATGATAATCCTTGTAGACCTATAATGTGCACACATAAGGAAACTCACGTTACTTCTCATATTAAGAGTCCAATAAAATATGATCAAGAACAAAAAGTAGAGTGGCAACAGAATTAAAAATTGGAACAGCTATACCTCATTAATAAGCTAGCTTGGAAAGCTTAAGCAATGTTCTAACTGAATGCTTTCAGCTTCTGCCATTCCATTGGATGCGATTTCTTTGGCCAAGGTAAAAGGAAATTACATCATAGTGATAACAAGTGAAATAAATATTCACTTCTAACTTCCCGAGTGAAATTGTGGTATCATGTTAAGCAAAGAAGGATCCTTTGCTGAAACGTCTATTAGGAACTCTACAGTACTTGCATCAAACGAGAAGTCCCTTCCACTCATTTCCTTGAAAAAAGTGTTCATTTCACTAATTTTTCCACACTTGAGAAATCCTTGCACAATAACATTGTAAGTGCAGTTGTTTGGTGAACAACCATCATGCTCCCTTTTTCTTAGCATATCTTTAGCTTCATCTAACAATCCTTCTAGACGTAGTCCATTCATTATTGTAGTGTATGTAATCACATTGGGAAACAATCCAATCAAAGCAAGCTTCTCAAAAGTAGCATGAACTTTGTCGAGCTGACCATTTTTGCACAATCTGTCAATAATAACACTGTAAATTTCAATATCAATATCTTCTCTCTTTTTTTTCCAACTCAAGAAATAGCAACATAGCTTTCTCAGCAAGTCCATTCTGAAAATAACCACGGAGCAAAATGCGATTAGTGCATATATCAGGTCTGAGCCCCATAGAAAGCATATCAGCAAAGAATTTTTGCACAATGTCAGTTCTTCCAACTTCAAATAGACATTGCAAGATAGTATTGTAGGTAACAATGCTAGATTTCAATCCATTTCGAGAAATATCATGAAACAAATGCATGGCCTCATCCAATTTCTTCTTCTTACAGTATCCATTTATTAATATGCTATAGCTAATAATGTTAGGCTTAATGCTCTTATTAATCATGGAATCAAAAATTCTCCTTGCTCTATCCATTTGACCGAGCAAACAATATCCGCTGATTATCACATTGTAGGTGACCACATTAGGCTCTACACCTTTTTCGATCATGTGTCTCATTACCTCTTCAGCATCTTCAACTTTCCCCTCTTTGTATAGTCCATCTGTCACTATGTTGAAGGCGCAGACGTTTGGATAAAATATTAATATTTACCATTTCTAAGAACAAACTTACATAAACCATCAAGTTAACTGCATCTTTTATCTTACTTTCCAGCAAATAGTCCCCTTAATAAGGTGTTAAATGTGATAACATCAAATGGAATGCCACTCTTCAAGTAAATGGCTAATACTACTAAATCTACAGACAGAACAATGCATTAGGCAATAACAGTTAATTACTATATTCAAGATGAAATCATTAATTGGGATGCCTAAACCATCAATCAATGAACTATATGTGACAACATCTGGAGGAATGCCTTTTTGTTTCATTTCATTCAAAAGGCTAATTGCAGCATCTAACATTCTATCTTTGCATAGGGCATCTATAACAATGTTATAGATGTATTCATTGGGCTTAGTGCTTCCTTGTTCCATTACCCAGCAAATCGAATGTTTTTTGAGTATGGCCCATTTTGCTAAGCCCATAGTGGAATACATGACTTCATCAGGCTCACAAATATTCTCTCGCACTAACTTTTTGAACAAGTTAACTGCATCTTTTATCCTACTTTCTGCAAAGAGTCCCCTCAGTGAGGTTCTAAACGTGACAACATCAAATGGAATGCCCGTCTTCAAGTAAATGGCTAACACCGAAATGTGCAGATAGAATGATGCATTAGGCAATACTTGTTGATCGCGATACTCAAGATGAAACCATTAGTTGGGATGCCTAATTTTTGCATTTCTCGAAAAAGGGAAACAACAGAAGAGTAAAGCTTTATATTTACCATAGTCTTTAATAATTTCGCGAAGCAAGAAACAGAAGGAAGAGGCTGCGTTATGACCATTAGTATTCCTCCTTTATAGCTATTTATTTATTATAATTTTAGTTACGTGTATATGTACGGCTTTTCTTATCACAATCCTAATTATAAGTGTTATAATTTTATATTTTCCCACAAATTTATATTTTATTTCTTGTTTGTTCCTTTCTTATTTAATTGCATTATCAATTACTTAATATTTTTAAATTATCATATGAATTATTAATAAATTACCAGTTTCATATAATACAATGTATATAATTTTATATTATTCTTGAAATTAAATTTGACTTTATCCTATATGACTTTCTCATAGTTATTTCGATATTTAAATTTATCAATAATATTTTTGAGTATTATTTATTTATTTTATTTTATTTTATCAAATAAATTTAATGTGAGGATCGAATCACATTATATTATTATCCGCTTTATACATTAATTTTTTTGTACAATATTTTGATTTTCTCGTTATGTTTATTATAATATGAATATTATTGTATTATTTTTCTAAATGGATGGTGTTGAATTAATTCAAAGGTTAAACAAAGAAGTTCTTTTAATATATGTCGTAAATCCTAGACTTTTATTCTATTGCTCAGAATTATTTTATTATTTAAAATTATCAATAATATTTTGAGTATTATTTTGATAGTTTATTCTATTTTTTAAGTTAATTTACAGTATGATTAGCTTCACACTATCTCTATTTTCCTCTCTTTATATATTATAGTGCATATTATGATATTGTAGTTTGCGTTTTCAGATCGTATTTTACTATAACTCAAAAAGTGATATATTTTATTATAAATTTTAAGGACTAATACTTCAAGTATTTTCATGATTAGTAGAGCTAATTCAGCTGCTCCTTCAATTTTCTATCAAGCTCTAGCTTTTTTCTATCCAATTCACATAACCATCTCCTCTGATTTTCTTCTATCCATTTCTTTGCTACTTCAATGTACCAATTGTTTGAACCTTTAATCTATCTTATTTCTTAACCGTATATAATTATTTTACATCTCTCTCTCTCTCTCTCTCTCTCTCTATATATATATATATATATACACACACACACACATAACTACTATATTAGTAAGAAACTACTATCAGTTCAATTTGAATTTTTGTTTTTTTTATTTTAAAATAATTTTAAAACTTCAAATGAAAGTACTCCATAATTTGAATGGGAACTTCTTCTTTTTTATTCATATATTTTTTTTATGATAGATAATTATATGATATTTATATTTATTAATTCAAATAGAGTAACCAATTAATTCATGATTTAAAATTTGAAATATATTTTAGTTAGAAAGGTAGTTTATTTTATCTTAAAAATGCCACTTGGCTTTTTGTAGTTATTCCATTTGGCTTAATGAGATTGCTTTTTCTTCTACTACTTTAGTTATGGATAGATCATTCTCCCCGTTTATATTGTATAATATTTTACCCTTGTTATTTTGAATTTCCTCCGTTACGTAATACTCTTTTTATTATTTTACTAGTTTCTACGTTGGTATTTCACACGTAAAGCCTTGGCTAAAAACAAAGAGATGAAAAAATAGAAGAAAAAAAAAAGTAAAGTAAGAGATAGATTTATAAATGTACAATACGATTAGTAGCGAACAATATTAATTTCATGCAACTTATGTCTTAGGAAGATATTAAAGACATCACGGTTTTTAGCTAATTCATACTATGCATGTTTTATTGTCATTATTACGTTTTAAATTATTTATATGAACAAGGCGGGCAAGAAATGTTTTTGTGGATATATGAATAATTGTGTTGAACACACACATAACTACAATATTAGGAAGAAACTACTATCCGTTCAATTTGAATTTTTTATTTTTTTATTTTAAAATAATTTGAAAACTTCAACATGAAAGTACTCCATAATTTGAATGGGTAACTTCTTCTTTTTTAGACATATATATATTTTTTGTTTTTTATTATAGATAATTATAAGATATTTATATTTATTCATTCAAATAGAGTAACCAATTAATTCAAAATTTAAAATTCAAAACATCTTTTAGTTAGAAAGGTAGTTTATTTTGTCTTTAACAATGCCACTTGGCTTTTTGTAGTTATGCCACTTAGCTTAATGAGTTTGCTTTTTCTTCTACTTTTAATTATAGATAGATCATTCTCCCCCTTTATATCGTATAATATTTTGCCATTGCTATTTTGAATTTCCTCCTTCACGTAATACTCTTTTTATTATTTTGCTAGTTTCTATTAGGTATTTCACACGTAAAGCCTCGGCTAAAAAAAGAGAGATAAATAAAAAAAGTAAAGTTAGAGATAGATTTATAAATGTACAATACGACAAATAGCGAATAACATTAATTTCATGCAACATACGTCTTAGGAAGATATTAAAGACATCACGTTTTTTAGCTAATTCATACTATGCATGTTTTATTATCATTATTACATTTTAAATTATTTATATGAACAAAGCGGACAAGAAATGTTTTTGTGGATATATGAGAATAATTTACAAATTGAACTATAAAAACTTATTTCTTTTTTTTTTTTTTTTACTGTAAGAATGAGAAAAAGCTTATGGTATTTAAACATGTCAATCATGTACCTTAGCCTTGTAGGTTATCTATATGTGCTGCCATTCATACACTTACAATTATTCTTCTTCTGTACTTTTCCCTTTCTCTCTCACCAATGATACTAAGATTTAATTGATCTTGGTTAAAATTAAGTTGGGATATTTGCATTTCCTCCCATATGATTGTGAATAAAATAACTTACAAAGGTCCCATTTTAATTTCTAAAATGCTGTCAATCAATGTATTATCGATCTAAAATGACCATTTGAATAAATCATAAATTCTAGTAAGGTGAAATGATCTGCATCTCATGTGTGCTCATTCAACACGACAGATAAAACAGAACAGGTTACAATAGAAGGGGAAATGGGGCCAAGAAGCAGGATATCTCTGCATCTCAAGCCTGTAACCGTCAATGCAACAGTTAAGAAAGAAGAAGAATACGCCGGCATGCCATTTAGTCAACTAAAATATGTCAAGATTTTGTCAAATCCAAGACATCTGTGACATTTCTAGTAATTAAGAAGTAGTGCTAGATCTCTTTGCCAAATGCCATAACAGCATCCTTCATTTGCTAAAAACAAAAGGAAATAAAAGAGGGAGAGAGATAAATTAATAATTTTTGAAGAGGAATAGCAGAGGCCAGATTTGAAAAAGTAAGAAAAGAAGCAGAAAATGAATTCACTGGGATATGCAGTTGTTTCCTTCATAATTTTCTTGGCCAACCATACAAATTGTTTGAAAATAGCATTCTTTACGTTAAACAGCCAAAACAGAACTTCAGCAGAGAAACCAGCCAATGAACCACATACTCGGAAGAAAAGCCAAAGAACACTAGTCCCAAAACCAAAAGATAAAGAATCGAGGAATGCTAGTGATTAGGCTGCAAAGCGAGATGCTAAAGGAAAGCGACGAAATGACTCCTACTGTTCTTTAAGTTCTTGGTATTGGACTCTATGTCCACTATCTAAAATCATCATTTGAAATAAATCATAAATGCTAATAAGGTGAAATGATCTGCATCTCATGTGTGCTCATTCAATACGACAGATAAAGCAGAACAGGTTACAATAGAAGGGAAAATGGGGCCAAGAAGCAGGATATCTCTGCATCTCAGGCCTGTAACCGTCAATGCAGCAGTTAAGAAAGAAGAAGAATACGCGGGCATGCCAATTAGTCAACTAAAATACGACAAGATTTTGTCAAATCCAAGACATCTGTGACATTTCTTGTAATTAAGAACTGCTAGAACTCCTCAAAAGATGCAGTAACCTTTTCAGCACCAATGGACTTGTTTGGAGATTTAGTTTCTGTAGTTTCCATGAAAGGTTCAGTTTTGGAGATTTTATCTTCCAAGTCCGAGGAAAACAGTTGCGTGAAACTGGAAAAGACGCCAAAAGAATGTAGAGAGGTAAAGAAAGGCATTAGCTATTAGCTAAATCCATTTGGCTCAAGATGTCAAAAGAAAGTAAGAAAGTAAAGAAGGGTATTAGCTATTAGCTTACATATTGTTAAAGCAATATAAGCGACCATGGCAGCATTCCTCTACCTGTTTCTTGGACTTTGCAGCATCCTCATGAAAGACTTCTCCTTCAATTTCTACATTTGAGTAGGAAGGATGAATTTGGAAAAAGGGTGATAAATGCTTCTTCATTTTGTAAAACGTCAAACAGTTTAGAAAAAATTTCAATTTGTCAAAACAACAAATAATATAAACCAGATACGGTAGAGATATACAAGATAGGTTGACTACCCAGACGATGAGTGTTTTACCTTTTGCAAGAAAATTGTCGCCAGTGTCATTAATCCAAGATGTGCAACAGAATCTTCTGCTTCCTCTGCAGTCCAGTATGCTCCAGGAGGACCATTGAACAATTCACCAGCCACTGCTGAGAGCACGGCTTAATTTCAGTATACTTGCGAGTCTTGAGGCCACAATCAGGGTTAAACCAGAGTACATTGGTATCCTGCAAGCATCTTCTTGATTCTGTCAGCAATTTCTTTGGTGGATGGAATCCTGGATGTCGTAAATCCAGGATGAATGCCAGCACCATAATTCATTCTCTCGCGCAACACGGTATTAACTTCTCAGCTGACCTGGAGTTCTCAATGGTGTCACGTCACCTCTATTGTCACAATTATGATTGATGTAATCAAGACCTTAGAAACAATCAAGAATAATGTTTCTACAGCAAACTCTAAGTTACAGGAAATTGTTATTGATATTCAAAAAGATAGGAAATGATAATACCTGAAGATAACTAAATACCACCGAAAATGATAATCCTAGACTAATAATATGCACAGATAAGGAAACTCGTGTTATTTCTCATATTAAGAGTGCAATAATATGATTCTGAACATAAAGCAGGGTGGCAAAAGAATTAAAAATGAAAACTAGTGTACCTCTTCAATAAGCTTGCTTGGAAAGCTTAAGCAATGTTCTAATATTCATGCTTTCAGATTCTGCAGTTCCATTGGATGTGATTTCTTTGGCCAAGGTAAAAGGAAATTACATCATAGTGATAAAAGTGAAATAAACATTCACTTCTAACTTCCCGAGTGAAATTGTGGTATCATGTTAAGCAAAGAAGGATCCTTTGCTGAAACGTCTATTAGTAACCCTACAGTACTTGCATCAAACGAGAAGTCCCTTCCACTCATTTCCTTCAAAAAAGTGTTCATTTCACTAATTTTTCCACACTTGAGAAATCCTTGCACAATAACATTGTAAGTGAAGTTGTTTGGCGAACAACCATCGTGCTCCATTTTTCTTAGCATATCTTTAGCTTCATCTAACAATCCTTCTAGACATAGTCCATTTATTATTGTAGTGTATGTAATCACATTGGGAAACAATCCAATCAAAGAAAGCTTCTCAAAAATAGCATGAGCTTTGTCGAGCTGACCATTTTTGCACAATCCGTCAATAATAATAGTGTAAAGTTCAATATCAATATCTTCTCTCTTTTTTTCCAACTCATGAAATAGCAACATAGCTTCCTCAACAAGCCCATTCTGAAAATAACCACGGAGCAAAATACGATTAGTGCATAAATTAGGTTTGAGCCCTGTAGATTGCATCTCAACAAAGAAGTTTTGCGCAATGTCAGTTCTTCCAACTTCAAATAGACATTGCAAGATTGTACTGTAGGTGACAATGCTAGGTCTCAATCCATTTCGAGAAATATCATGAAACAAATGCATGGCCTCATCCAATTTCTTCTTCTTACAGTATCCATTTATTAATATGTTATAGCTGAGAATGTTAGGCTCAATGCTCTTATTAATCATGGAATCAAAAATTCTCCTTGCTCTATCCATTCGACCGCTTAAGCAATATCCATTAACTATCACATTGTAGGTGACCACATTTGGCTCTACACCTTTTTCGATCATGTGTCTCATTACCTCCTCAGCATCTTCAACTTTCCCTTCATTGCATAGTCCATTGGTCACTATGGTCAAGGTTTGCACATCCGGATAAATATTAATATTTACCATTTCAAAGAACAAAGCCTTAACCTTTTCCCACTGACCAAACTTACATAAACCATCAATCAATGAACTATATGTGACAACATTTGGAGGAATGCCTTTTTCTTTCATTTCGTTCAAAAGTCTAATTGCAGCATCTAACATTCTATCTTTGCATAGGGCATCTATAACAATGCTATAGATGTATTCATTGGGCTTAGTGCTTCCTTGTTCCATTACCCTAAGCAAATCGAATGTTTTTTGAGTATGGCCCATTTTGCTAAGCCCATTCATGACAGTGGAATACATGACTTCATTAGGCTCACAAATATTCTCTCTCACCAACTTTTTGAACAAGTTAACTGCATCTTTTATCCTACTTTCTGCAAAGAGTCCCCTTAGTAAGGTGCTAAACGTGACAACATCAAATGGAATGCCAGTCTTCAAGTAAATGGCTAACACCGAAAATCCGTAGTCAGAACAGTGCATTAGGCAATAACTGTTAATCACTATATTTAAGATGCTATCATTAATTGGGATGCCTAATTTCCGCATTTCTCGAAAAAGGGAAACAACAGAAGAGTAATGCTTTATATTTACCATAGTCTTTAATAATTTCGAGAATTCGAAAACAGAAGGAAGAGGCTGTGTTCTGACCATTCAACGAAAGAGAGTCAGAGCATCATCTAAGCACTTGACATTCTCAATATTGATATGAGAAGAAGAATAATCTCTGATAGTAAATGCCGAAATAGCAAAGGATGAGCTAAAGGAAATACCATTGCAAGAGTAACGCAGCAGAGGAATTCTCGTCATCTTCAATTTGGCGGATGCTCTGCACTATCTCGGTGTGCCCTAATTCAACTACAGTTGGAATGAGTAGAGGGAGTCCGAAGTACAAAATAATGTTTCCCTTTCCTTCACTTTTCCAATTAAAGTTCTACCAAAAACAAAAATGCTAATGAAAAAAATGCTTTTTTGCTTCAACTTTGTATTAAATAATTACTAATGTTAGAACTCGCGAGATGTCCGAATAGTTTGATAAAATATTACTCTTAAAAAATTAGGATCTGATGTATCATATTATTTTAATAAATATTAATTATATTTTATTATTTAATATAATATGCAAAAATATAATATCATCTATACAATCATATAATAACAAATAATTTGTTTGTTCCTTATTTATTCTTATTGTCAAATTAGCAAATAGTTATTACTATGCATTTATTAATGTTATTTTTTATTAACTTTTCAATTGGCTTAATATTTTGATACTACTTCTCGTTTAATATAACATACATATATATTTTCTTACTCTTGAAAAAAAATTGTTTTTTTAAACATATGTTATATTGTACAAAATTCTTCAATTGTCTAAATTTATTGATAAATTTTTTGAGTGTTATTTATTTATATTTTATTTTACATAAAATTATCTTTATCCCCCGCTTTTCATACATTCTTTTTTATCGTAATATTTGATTATTTTTCTCATTTTTAGCTTATTTAAATTTTAAATAATGTAATTTTGTTTACTAAATTATATTTTTGAATTCAACAAAACTATAAAGAGATAAGAATTTTATTATTTTTATAAAAAACCTACCAATATTTTAGTAATTATTAATTTGTGTTATATATATATATAATATGCTTATCTTATATATAATATCATAATAGTATCTTTATATTTTTCATTATGAAATTATGAATAAATTAGTATATACATTTTATGCTATGGGTTAGAATTTTATTTTTTTTAGTATTCTTCCTTTATAACTATTTATTTATTATGAGTTTAGTTATATGTATATGTACGACTTTTCTAATCATAATCATAATTGTAAGTGTTATATTTTTATATTTTCCCACAAATTTAGATTTTATTTATTTATTTTTCCTTGCTTATCTAATTGCATTATCAATTACCTAATATTGTTAAATTATCATTTGAATTATTAATAAATTATCAGTTTAATATAATACAATGAATATAATTTTATATTACTCTTGAAATTAAACTTGGCTTTATCCTATAAGACTTTCTCATAGTTATTTCGATATTTAAATTTATCAATAATATTTTCAAGTGTTATTTATTTATTTAATTTATCAAATAAATTTAATGTGAGGATAGAATCACTTTATATCTATCATCCTCTTTATAGATTAATCTTTGTTCTTCAATATTTTGATTCTTTTCGTAATTCTTAGACTTTATTCTATTGCTCAGAATTATTTTATTATTTGAAATCATCAATAATATTTTTGAGTATTATTTTGATAGTTTATTCTATTTCTTAAGTTAATTTACAGTATGTCTAGCCTCACACTATCTCTATTTTTCTCTCTTTATATATTACTGTGTATTTTATAACATTGTAGTTTGCTTTCTTCAAATAGTATTTTACAATAACTCAAAGAGTGATATATTTTATTCTAAATTTTAAGGACTAATACTTCAAGTATCTGCATGATTAGTAGATCTAATTCAGCTGCTCCTTCAATTTTCTATCAAGCTCGAATTTTTTGCTATCCCATTCAGATAACCATCTCTTCTGATTTTCTATCCATTTCTTTGCTACTTCAATGTACCAATTGTTTGACAATGCCACTTGGCTTTTTGTAGTTATGCCACTTGGCTTAATGAGAATACCTCTGCATCTCTGCCCTGTAACCCTGAATGCAGCAGTTAAGAAAGAAGAAGAATACTCGGGCATGTCATTTAGTCAACTAAAATATGACAAGATTTTGTCAAATCCAGGAATATAACAAGTTTTCCTTGTCAATTTCCGAAATGGAAAAGGAAAAAACTAGTACCTAAGGTCCAAATTAGCTGTTTCAAAGGTTTTTGCATACCCCTCGAGAAAGACATTTATTTGTTTGAACTATCCTTTATCTCTCTCTTAAACGTCTCGTCTAATTAACAATCCACAAACTGAGTAGAAAGGATGAATGTGGAGAAACGGTGATAAAATGCTTCTCGATTTTCTAAAATGCCAAATATTGTAGAACAAATTTTCTATTTTGTCAAAACAACAAATAATATAAATCAGATACAGTAGAGATAAACAAGACAGGTTGACTATTAGATAATGAAGTGTTTTACCTTTTGCAAGGAAATATACTCAAGTTTTCATTATAAATACAATTATAACTATGTGCAAAAGTATCTTATGTTAGCTTCTTCTTCAAAAGTTCTCTTCCTACATCAAAATATCTATCCTAAATGGTCTATGTATTATCCTACTAAACTAGCTCCCGAAATTCATGCACCCCTTCACTCACAGACACGGGCGGAGCGAGCAAGTAAGATACGGGTTCGGCCGAACCCAGTAGCTTTGGTTCAAATCTTGTATTTATCTTAAAAATTCATTGAATATGTACAAATTAAAGATTTTGAACCAGTAACTTAAACGTACTAGAATTCCGAACTCATAAGTCTCAAATCTTTGCTTTGCCTCTCCTCACAGAACAGGAAGAAAAAGGATAAGAATATTAAAAAAGGTTAAGGAACATAATGCTTTCACTTCCAACGGTATAGCAACAAGTCATAAGCAGATTTATATGTGTGAAATTGGTGCTTTCTTTCCAATAGTTGTCTGATAAAGGTAAGAGCTCGGTAGAGCCGGGAGGTGTTGTGTTATTAGGGAATTTTTTTTTCTTTAAGGTAGTAATTTTCTTCTTTGCCCCAGAGATTTGTTGCAGTAGTTAAAGTGTAGCACATGATGTGTGGGTTAGACACATGTCACGCGGTCAAACCCTACCGTGGAAAAAAACATGGTTTTTAAGTAGAGAAGGGTAGAGGGGCGGGTTATTATCCACCGAGTTTCACACCATATACCAGCTAGCCTTCAGGGATTTATTAGTAAAAAAAGTATGTAAATTATTTCTTCTTTTATATGATTCTGATCGATGTTGTCATTTTTGTGTGGCAGATTCATACCCACATGTGCTATTCAAACTTCAATGACATCATCCATTCAATTATCGACATGGATGCTGACGTGATCACGATCGAGAACTCCAGGTCAGATGAGAAGCTTCTTTCTGTTTTCCACGAGGGAGTGAAGTATGGTGCTGGCATTGGCCCTGGAGTATACGACATCCATTCGCCAAGGATTCCATCGGCAGAAGAAATTGCTGAAAGAATCAGCAAAATGCTTGCAATCCTTGATACAAACATCCTCTGGATTAACCCTGATTGTGGCCTCAAGACGCGCAAAAGATGCAATAACCATTTCTGCACTTGTAAACTGTTTTGGAGATTTAGTTTCCGTAGTTTCCATGAAAGGTTTGGTTTTGGAGATTTCATCTTCCAAGTCCGAGGAAACAGTTACCTGAAATTGGAAAAGATGTCAAAAGAATGTCGAAAAGTAAAGAACGGTATTAGCTATTAGCTTACATTTTGCTAAGATATATAAGCAACCTTGGCAGCATTTTCTTTTGCCCGTTTCTAAAAGAAGACGATTTACCTCTTCATCGCACAGTTACAAGATACTTAACCCAGGAATATAGCAAGTTTTCCGTGTCAATTTCGGAAATTGAAAAGGAAAAAACTAGTATGTAGGGTCAAAATTAGTTGTTTCCAAGGTTTTTGCATACCCCTCACGAAAGACATTTATTTGTTTGAACTATCCTTTATCTCTCTCTTACAGTCTCGCTTAATTAACAATACACAAACTGAGTAGAAAGGATGAATGTGGAGAAACGGTGATAAAACGCTTCTCGATTTTCTATAATGCTAAATATTATAGAAAAAATTTCTATTGTGACAAATCAACAAATAATATAAATCAGATACAATAGAGATAAACAAGACAGGTCGACTATTAGATGATGAAATGTTTTACCTTTTTCAAGGAAACTGTTGCCAGTGTGGTTAACGCAAGATATGCAACAGAATCTTCTACTTCAGCTTCCTCTGCAGTCCAGTTTTGCTCCAGGAGGACCATTGAACAATTCACCTGCCACTGCTGAGAGCACGGCTTAACTTCAGTATACTTGCGAGTATTGAGGCTCCAAACAGGGTTAAACCAGAGTATATTGGTATCCTGCAAGCATCTTCTTGATTTTGTCAGCAATTTCACCGGTGGATGGAATCCTAGATGTCGTAAATCCAGGACGAATGCCAGCACCAAAATTCTCTCTCTCGCGTAACATGGTATTAACTTCTCAGCTGACCTGGAGTTCTCAATGGTGTCACGTAAGCTCTATTGTCACAATTATGATTGATGTAATCAAGACCTTAGAAACTATCAAGAATAATGTTTCTACAGCAAATTTTAAGTTACAGGAAATTGTGGTTGTTATTCAAAAAGTCAGAAAATGATAATACCTGAAGATAACTAAATACCACTGAAAATGATAATCCTAGTAGACTTATAACGTGCACACATAAGGAAACTCATGTTACTTCTCATATTAAGAGTGCAATAAAATATGATCCAGAACAAAAAGCAAAGTGGCAAAAGAATTTAAAATCAGAACAGGTATGTATACCTCTTTAATAAGCTAGCTTGGAAACTTATGCAATGTTCTAACTGCATGTTTTCAGCTTCAGCCATTCCATTGGATGCGATTTCTTTGGCCAAGGTAAAAGGAAATTACATCATGTGGATAACAAGTGAAATAAATATTCACTTCTTATATCCCGAGTGAAATTGTGGCATCATGTTAATCAAAGAAGGATCCTTTGCTGAAACGTCTATTAGTAACCCTACAGTACTTGCATCAAACGAGAAGTCCCTTTTTGTCATTTCCTTCAAAAAAGTTGTCATTTCGCTGGTTTTGCCACATTTGAGAAATCCTCGCACAATAACATTGTAAGTGCAGTTGTTTGGCGAACAACCATCGTGCTCCATTTTTCTTAGCATATCTTTAGCTTCATCTAACAACCCTTCTAGATATAGTCCATTTATTAATGTAGTTTATGTAATCACATCGGGAAACAATCCAATCAAACAAAGCATCTCAAAAATAGCATGAGATCTTTGGCCGTCGAGATCTTTGGCCAACGCTTGGGGAAGGTGGAAGGCACCCTTAGTGTTCTTGAGGTACACACGTTTGAGGAGATTGAGAGTATCCGAAGTGACTTGGAGGGGCGCACGCATACCGAAATGGAGCTAAGACAAACCAAAACTACTTTGGAGTGCAAACTCATGGACGCAGTAAGCAATATAGATGCCATGAAGGTTAAGATAAAGGCACTCGAGGAGCGTGTCGATGCTGGCGTGATCGAGGCAGACAATAATGTTGTTGTAACGAGGGAGGCCAAGATCGAGGCTCCCAAACCCCCGATGTTCAAAGGTGTTCATGATGCACAAGAAGTGGAGAACTTCCTTTGGCACTTGGAGAACTACTTCAAGCACGGTAGAGTGAGGGACGATGAGGTTAAGATCAACACCGTAGTATTGTACCTCACAGAGATTGATGCGTTATAGTGGTATAGAAAGTGTGCTGACATAGGAAAGGGGCTATGCAAGATTGAGACGTGGGAGCAGTTGATGAAGGAGCTGAAGAAGCAATTCTACCCGGTGAATGTGGTGTATGAAGCTAGGTGGGAGCTAAGGGAGCTTCGACAGATGGCCAAAATTCGGGAGTATGTGCGCGAGTTCACTATCTTAATGCTGCAAATCCCGTCGTTGTCATGGATGGGTTGCAAAATTGTGCAAGCAGGAACTAAGAAGACATCAAGTAGCCAATGTGGACGAGACCATAGCAGTAGCCAAGTCGCTTGTTGACTTCAAGATAGAGCCTGCCAAGTCCAAAGAAGGCAACGCCGAGAGGGGTGAGGGAGATCATGACGAGGACAATGAGAAAGGCATAGCCGAGGTATACAAGGGTAATGGCAAGGGGCCATCCCATTACGGACATGGGTCCGGAAAATGGTAGCGAGTACGTGCCTAAGAGAGGGTGCTACTTCTGTAAAGGATCACATCGGGCAAGTGAATGCCTAGAGATGGGGCTTGCAACAATGAGCGGGAACTTTGCTCAGGCACACAAAGGGGACACAGGAAGGACCGCCGGCATTGGGGGGTTGCGGTTGGAATCTAAGCCGAAAGTAGGGGATCCCAAAGCCGATCTCGGCGCCATGCAAATGAAGCATGGCGGCAGCAAGAAAAGTTGGGCGGACATAGTTGAAGTGGATGGCGATTTACAAAGTGATGGCACGTTATCAAACTTAAACGATGCACCAAGCAGTGGGTTCAAGTTTTCTAGTAAGGTTGGTACCACAGAGGGCAGCCAAATAGGGAGTGGAAGCATGGACTCGATGCTTGAGAAGCTGCTAGACTTGGTCAAGTCATGGGGAGATTCAGGCCAAGAGCAAGGAGAGGCATCCGATGGGCGGATGATCGAGGCTATCATTGCTAGACGTCCAAAGTACAAGCGGGGAAAGAAGAAAGGTGACAAGTACCTTGTGACATGGGAAGGCGAACCGCTCCGTAGAGCATCCGTATTTTGCTAGACGTCCAAAATACGTGTCGATGCTTTGTGCCGAGGGCGGCAAAATTGGGTGGGGGAGAGTGTCATGACCCACCACATCATCATGCCATGTAGCTTTCATTTGGCATATATTAATGGCACGTGGAAGCTTGCGTACGAAATAGACTAGCACATGTTGGAAGGTTCTGGAGAAATATGGAGATTTCTCGTGGAAGACCTTAGAACTCTATGGAATTGCTAGGAAAGTCCTTAGAAGATTCTAGCTATGCAGAATATTCTAGAGAAGGGACTTACTTGTAATACTAAGGGCGTTGTATAATAATTATTATTTACTCATAGCCCCTATGCAACTAGTATATAAAGAGAGGTTATTCATTTGTAACTCACTAAGAAAAACAACCAAGTTCTCTACAATAAAAAGCTTCCTTTGGCAATTCTCCTATGTTCTAACATTCCTTAGCGATCTTGAGTGTTGTAAGGCTGACTTGGCATAGCAGGAACGTGAGCAAGTCGTGCAAGATCGTGAGCGAGTTGTCAAGTGCCACACGTGTACTTAGTTAACGACTAAGGACGTGACATATAACTAAATTATTATATACCTTATTATAAGTTATAACTTAAGCTTATAAAAATTATAAATAGAATGGTCCTTTTATAAATTTATCACAAAATTTATGATTTTTATTATAATCGAATGTGTATTAAGTATATTTAAGTTACATTTAATTAGTGGGAAATAGATAATCTTTTAGGAGTTCGTTATAAAATTTGCCTTGCTTTTAATAATTATCAATTTTTATATTACCTGCGTTGAATTATATATTTATAAGGTTTTCACCATTTCTTATTCTTGATTTCGTAATAGAATTTTGTAAATTTAATTGCTATTAATAAAATTATTGATAAGAGCAAATTATTTTTTTTTATTTTTACTCTACTCATCCTTTTCATAATTAAACATTCTTAAATTATATGCTTGATTACCATTTTTTACTTTGAAATAGAATTTAGCTATTATATAGGTAAGTTTATAGATATATACCTGAAAAGAGAAAAATATCGCGATATACTAAAAGTATAAAAAATAAAAAAACGTAAAAGAGATAATGTTGATATATAGACGCTGAAATAGGCATTGTAAGAAGGAGCAAAATCTTTGTAGGGCCATGGCATTTGTGTGGCCACAAAGCTTCTCGTTAACGGTAAAGTTGGCAAAATAAAAAGTTTAAAATTGAACAGTTTCCAAATAGAGAAATGTGTTTTTTTTTTTGGAACGGAATAATAAGGAAAGTGCGTCATTTAAACTGAAACAGAGAGAGTACAATTTATGAGTACAAGTCTAAAGTACAAAATAACAACGTGAATATATCTATATTGTAATACACTTTTTTCCTTCTCTTCATTTTTCCAATTAAAGGTCTAAATAAATATTTTTTGTTTTTTTGCTTTTATATGGCTTACTTCCTTGTTGTTTTTATTCTGCTTTTATATGGCTTTTTGGTGCTGTCCCTTCTTATCTATATTAATGTGATGCTTATGCTTTCCTGAGCCGATGGTCTATTGGAAACTATCTCTCTATCCTCACAAGTTAAGTACTAATTATATATCTCACACACACACACACACACACACACACACACACACACACACACACACACACATATATATATATATATATATTAACCAAGAGATATAATTTAATGTTCTATTCCAAATAGAAAACTTCAATTTGTTCACAATATTAATTATATTCTCTGTACTAGCAAAGAATAAAATAATATTTCATTTGGACTAAAGCTTTATTTATTTGTTTGACTAATTAAATTCTATAATCTGACTGTCAAATAATAAAGTAATTAATCCTTTAGCAAAGATCAGAACACTCGTTAGTGTGCGACCCCATAGGCTCAATACTAAGTCGGTAGTAAATTAATCACATATATACACTAATCAAGGGTGGCGTCTAGCAACACTCCTTAACGACCGGATCGAATGAAGTGTACAATTTACTCTCAAGAACCAGTAGAAGAAAAATATAGTAATTCCTTCTGTCCTTATAGCTCGGGGTCATCCTAGGATATGGTTCAACTATCAAATCCTAATAGACGACCAATTATGTATTCATGTCAAATATACTCGATTATTGAATGATCTAAGAAACTCTTTTCTTCTTTTCATTCAATTGCCCTGGCCAAGGTCTTAATTTGGTCGTTTATAATTCATGATAACATGGAACTTAAACTCATTACCAAGAGTTGACAGATTCCATCTTGATCAACCAATATTTCTACATGCATTTAATCATACCCAATATCCTTTCAACTATCGCCCTAGGGCCATAAGAGTCTAGTATCAAAGCACAATAAATAACTTGTCAATTACTATGACGATCTCAGGTCAAAGGAAACTCTTACATCACATTCTTCGAGAGAATATCCTGTTGAAAGTTTATGGTAAATCTAACCACTCGGAATTATCCAATGAGTAGGTTCAATAATCATATCTCTATATGCATCATCTATCCATATGATTTAGTTAATGAGATCAACTAATCTTTATCCAATAAAGACGATCAAATAAATATTAATCTAACCGGATTATTATGTCCAAATTAATAATCCTAGGATCAAAAACAAATTTGGATTAAATTATAAGAAACTTTACTCTCACTATCATGATTCCATCACGATGACACGTTTCAAACTTTAATCAAGTAACTTATCAAATTTATCAAGCAACTAACAATAATGATAATAGAATATCAACTGCCATATATATTTTAAGTGAAATAACGTTCACAAAAATATGTTCAAATCATCAAATAGTAGATTGAATCTAGGGCATATATACCATATCCCTAACAATCTCCGACTTGCACCAAAGCCAATCGCTCTTGTACTCTCTTCTCTCACAATTTCAGTATCAGCACATCAAAGATCGCCGCACTTTTCTCACCCAGTTTCATGCTGCAATTCAGTTGCTCACACTTTTAAACTCATAGATATGGGAAATTGGAAGCAATATTTTTGAAGAGAAATAGCAGAAGCCAGATTTGAACTACAGAAGGAAAACCAAAGAACACTAGTCCTAAACCCAGTGAGCAACCAGAAGCTAAAGACCACTGCTGCTCTTTTGGTTCTATGTCACCACTATGACAAAGTCTATCAAGAAGCTGAAATTTAATTGCTACTAATAAAACTATTGATAAAAGTAAATTATTTATATTTATATTTATTCTGCTCTGCCTTTTCATTATTAAACATCGTTAAATTATATGCTTGATTACCATCTTTAATTTTTTCATTTTGAAAAAAAAAATTTGTTATTATATAGGTAAGTTTATAGCATAGATATCAAAAAAGAGAAAAATATCGTGATATACAAAGAACATAAAAAATTAAAAACATAAAAGAGATATATGTTGATACTATAGAGGTTGAAATATGCATTTTAAAAAGTTAATTGAGAAATAAGGGAGAATATGATAATTATTTAAACTAGAGGGGCAGTTTGATTTTTAACAAAGTTTGGAGGTGTAAATAATTTCCATCCATTCATTTTTTTTATGTTGTTCATTAATTTCTTGAAAAATGACCGCTAATATATAAGCATAAGTATTATATGAAAACGTACTCATTTTCTCACCCAGTTTCATACCTGTGGGAAATTGGAAGCAATAATTTTTGAAGAGGAATAGCAGAGGCCAGATTTGAAAAAGTAAGAAAAGAAGCAGAAAATGAATTCACTGGGATATGCAGTTGTTTCCTTCATAGTTTTCTTGGCCAACCATACAAATTGTTTGAAAATGGCGTTCTTTATGTTAAACAGCCAAAACAGAACTTTAGCAGATAAACCAGCCAATGAACCACATACTCGGAAGAAAAGCCAAAGATAAAAACCAGTGAGGAACCAGAAGTTATCCGTCCCGGAAAAGTAATACAAGTGGCACTTCAGAAGATGGAGAGAGAGCAAGTTCTTGCAGTGAATCTGAAAATGAATCGAGGAATGCTAGTGATTAGGCTGCAAAGCGAGATGCTAAAGGAAAGCAATGAAATGACTTCTACTGTTCTTTAAGTTCTTGGTATTGGACTCTATGTCACCACTATCTAAAATCATCATATGAAATAAATCATAAATGCTAATAAGGTGAAATGATCCACATCTCATGTATGCTCATCAACAAGACAGATAAAGCATAACAAGTTACAATAGAAGGGAAAATTGGACAAAATAAATCATAAATGCTAAGCCTGTAACCCTCAATGCAGCAGATAAGAAAGAAGAAGAATACTCGAGCATGTCATTTAGTCAACTAAAATATGACAAGATTTTGTCAAATCCAAGACATCAGTGACATGTCCTGTAATTAAGAAGAAGTGCTAGAGCTCTTTGCTAATAACAAAAGGAAATAAAAGAGGGAGAGAAATAAATTAATAAGAGATAAACTACATGGTTGATGAGCAGCTATTTAGTAGAGTATGTACTCTGATGATCATTGTATATTGGATTTCTAATCCGAAACTATAGGGAAGTACATTATGCAATTACTTGTCACTAGAACAAGTGTAGCAAGATTAACTGACTTGGCAAAGTTTCTAAAAAGTAAAATAAGCTCAATCTTAGCAGGTAAAAATTGTCTGGTATGGAGCAGCTAATTAGATTTCAACATGAGAGAGAGAGAGAGAGAGAGAGAGAGAGAGATGTGATGGTGTCATTGCAGCTAAAGACTTAGTTCCTTTAGGTTCCACTGAAGAAGGTGACTTCCCAAAAGATGCAGTAACCATTTCCGCACCTGTGGACTGTTTTGGAGATTTAGTTTCCGTAGTTTCCATGAAAGGTTTGGTTTTGGAGATTTCATCTTCCAAGTCCGAGGAAACAGCTGCCTGAAATTGGAAAAGATGTCAAAAGAATGTCGAAAAGTAAAGAAAGGTATTAGCTATTAGCTTACATTTTGTTAAAGTTATATAAGCAACCTTGGCAGCATTTTCTTTGCCCGTTTCTAAAAGAAGACGATTTACCTCTTCATCGCTCAGTTACACAATATTTAACCCAGGAATATAACAAGTTTTCCGTGTCAATTTCCGAAATGGAAAAGGAAAAAACTAGTACATAGGGTCAAGAGTATATTGGTATCCTGCAATCATCATCTTGATTCTGTCAGCAATTTCATCGGTGGATGGAATCCCTGATGTCATAAATCCAGGACGAACGCCAGCACCATAGTTCACTCTCTCGCGTAACACAGAAATTAGCTTCGCAGTTGACCTGGAGTTCTCAATGGTGTCACGTCAGCTCTATTGTCACAATTACAATTGATGTAATTGAGACCTTAGAAACTATCAAGAATAATGTTTCTACAGGAAATTGTTGTTGATATTCAAAAAGTCAGAAAATGATAATACCTGAAGATAACTAAATACCACTGAAAATGATAATCCTAGTAGCTTTATAATGTGCACACATAAGGAAACTCACGTTACTTCTCATATTAAGAGTGCAATAAAATATGATCCAGAACAAAAAGCAGAGTGGCAACAGAATTAAAAATCAGAACAGGTATACCTCTTTAATAAGCTAGCTTGGAAAGCTTAAGCAATGTTCTAACTGCATGCTTTGAGCTTCTGCCATTCCATTGGATGCGATTTCTTTGGCCAAGGTAAAAGGAAATTACATCATAGTGATAACAAGTGAAATAAATATTCACTTCTAACTTCCCCCGTGAAATTGTGGTATCATGTTAAGCAAAGAAGGATCCTTTGCTAAAACGTCTATTAGTAACCCTATAGTACTTGCATCAAACGAGAAGTCCCTTCCACTCATTTCCTTCAAAAAAGTGTTCATTTCATTAATTTTGCCACACTTGAGAAATCCTTGCACAATAACATTGTAAGTGCAGTTGTTTGGCAAACAACCATCGTGCTCCATTTTTCTTAGCATATCTTTAGCTTCATCAAACAACCCTTCTAGACATAGTCCATTTATTATTGTAGTGTATGCAATCACATCGGGAAACAATCCAACCGAAGAAAGCTTCTCAAAAATAGCATGAGCTTTGTCAAGCTGACCATTTTTGCACAATCCATCAATAATAATAGTGTAAAGTTTAATATCAATATCTTCTCTCGTTTTTTCCAACTCATAAAATAGCCGCATAGCTTTCTCAACAAGTACATTCTGAAAATAACCACATAGCAAAATGTGATTAGTGCATAAATCAGGTCTGAGCCCCATAGAAAGCATATCAGCAAAGAATTTTTGCGCAATGTCAGTTTTTCCAACATTAAATAGACATTGCAAGATAGTACTATAGGTGAAAATGCTAGGTTTCAATCCATTTCGAGAAATATCATGAAACAAATGCATGGCCTCATCCAATTTCTTCTTCTTACAGTATCCATTTATTAATATGTTATAGCTACGAATGTTAGGCTCAATGCTCTTATCTATCATGGAATCAAAAATTCTCCTCGCTCTATCCATTTGACCGCGTAAGCAATATCCACTAACTATCACATTATAGAGCAAAATCTTTATAGCGCCATGGCATTTGTGTGGCTATAAAAACTTCTCATTCAGGGTACAGTTGGTAAAATGAAAAGTTTAAAATTGAATTGTTTCCAAATAGAGAAATGTGTCATTCTTTTGGACCGGACAAATAAGGAAAGTCCGTCATTGAAACTGAACAAAGAGAGTACAATTTATGAGTACGAGTCTAAAGTGCAAAATAACGACGTGAATATATCCACATTGTAATATACTTTTTTCCTTCTCTTCCTTTTTTCAATTAAAGGTCTAAATAAATATTTTTTGTTTTTCTGCTTTTATATGGCTTACTACCTTGTTGTTTTTATTCTGCTTTTATAGGGCTTTTTTGTGTTGATTCTTATCTATATTTTCATTAATGTGATGCTTACGTTTTCCTGAGCCGATGGTCTATCGGAAACAATCTCTATATCCTCACAAGGTGGGAGTAAGGTCTGCGTACACACTACCCACCCCAGACCCCACTGTGTGGAATAATACTAGGTATGTTATTGTTTATTCAAACCAGAATATATGATGACCCGGGAGGTCGTGATCGGCACTTAGCAAGATTTTGCCTACCAAGTAAACAGACATTCGCTTTAATTGACGTAACTCAAATGTGCACACAGAAATAAATAAACATATGACAACCATGTCTAATAATGAATGTGTATTGGGACTTGAACCCCACATCTTACCATCACAAAAGCACAAGGTCTCACTCCTATGTCTAGTCGTCACGGTGCACCAAGACTCGAACCCAATATCTTACCTTGTGGTGCGTCACGACTTCGAACACCACATCTTACAACTCAAATATCTTGGGATAATATGCCCACGCCATCATAGAAATGCGTTAATGATTGAACCTAACGTCTTATCAGCACCTCAGAACGGCCATGCACTCGCCTAAAGAAGCCAAGTGTTGAAAATGACTCTTGTCGCCCTGTTGGTTCTTTGTATCCATCTCCATATCACCCCAACCTGATGAAATCTGCAAATGAAGCTGAAGATTTGAAACTAGTCTTTCTTTAGCTGAAATTTTGTGATTGTGAATAGAACAACTAACAAAGGATCCCCTTTTCATTTCTAAAACGTAATCAATCAATTCGTTATGAATCTAGAAAACTATTAATAATTGAATAAATAGTATGTGCTGACTAAAGGTCTGAATCTTTGAACCCATTGTATGTAGGCTGCATTCGCCTCTGCATGCACGATTGAGCAGATTATTTAATGATGACCATTTTCCATTGGATTTTTAATCCAGATTTTATATAGGCACAGTCTGCTGCTGATTGTTTAGTTTCTATAGGCAAATGGCACAATAATTCCACTGAAGTACTCATAAGATCCAGTAACCTTTTCAGCACCGATGTTGAAGGATTGCATATAGGTGTTTGTAACACAAAGCGGAAAACAATAACAATCCTAGGAAGATCTTTTCGTGTTTAAAATTTATTTACATGTCAAAATCGGATCTAAGAGTACCTGGTGAAGAGTCTTGTTCTTCGATAGTACGAATACTCTATGTGTATCCACACTAAGACCGAACCTTGCTATCAACTCTTTAATCAATGAAACGCGTGAACAAGTTCAATGAAGAACTTGTGTTGAATTCATCTTAATACTCCAGCAAATAATGCGACATGGAAATTGATTTTCTTGTTAAGAATATATATCTTATTTTTTGGTTTCTTCAAATAACTCCTTTTTTAATCATACATTTGCACAAAGTGTATTTTCTATGTAGCACCTACAACACTTTTTCATGACCCCTTTTATAATATCACCTAAACCTTTTTCCCTTTTGTTAAGGTAGTGAATTACCTTGAGTACAAATCTAGTTCCAAAAATAGACTTCGTAAAAAGTTTTCCATCGAAAAAATTTTATCCCATTCCTAATGGGATCATATGCAGGTCGGCGGCACCTAGTCCTTTATGGACTTTAATACGTGAATCCAATTTCATATTGGATTTCACTAATAAATTTCCTTCAACTTTTTTAACATATCTCATATAAAATAAGTACTAATTATATATATATATATATATATATATATATATATATATATATATATATATCACACTCACACACACATATATTAACCATGAGATATAATTTAATGTTCTATTCCAAATAAAAAACTTCAATTTGTTCACAATATTATTTATATTCTCTGTCCTAGCAAAGAATATAATAATACTTCATTTGGACTAAAGCTTTATTTATTTGTTTGACTAATTAAATTCTATAATTTGATTATCAAATAATAAAGTAATTAATCCTTTAGCATAGATCAGAACACTCGTTTGTGTGCAACCCGATAGGTTCAATACTAAGCCAGTAGTAAATTAGTGACATAAATATACTAATCAAGGGCGGCGTCTAGCAACACTTCTTAACGACCGGATAGAATGAAGTATACAATTATTCTCAAGAACCAGTAGAAGAATAATGTAGTAATTCTTTCTGTCCTTATAGCTCAGGGTCATCCTAAGATATGATTCAACTATCAAATACTAATAGACGACCAACTATGTGTTCATGTCAAATATACTCGACCATTGAATGATCTAAGAAACTCTTTCTTCTTTTCATTCAATTGCTCTGGCCAAGGTGTTAATTTGATCATTTATCATTCATGACAACATAGAGCTTAAACTCATTACCAAGAGTTGACAGATTCCATCTTGATCAACCACTAATTCTACAAGCATTTAATCATACCCAATATCATTTCAACTATCGCTCTAGGGCCATAAGTGTCTAATATCAAAGCATAATAAATAACTTGTCAATTACTATGGTGATCTCAGGTCAAAGGAAACTCTAACATCACATTCTTCAAGAGAATATCCTGTTGACAGTTTATGACAATTTTAATCATTAGGAATTATCCAATGAGTCGGTTCAATAATCATATCTCTATATGCATCATCTATCCACGTGATTTAGTTAATGAGATCAACTAATCTTTATCCAATAAAGAAGATCATATAAATATTGATTTAACCGGATTACTAATGTCCAAATTAATAATCCTAGTATCAAAAACAAATTTAGATTAAATTATAAGAAACTTTACTCTCACTATCATGATCTTCATCACGATGACAAGTCTCAAACTTTAATCAAGTACCTTATCAAATTAATCAAGCAACTAATAATAATGATAAAAGAATATCAGCGGCCATATATATGTTAAGTGAAATAACATTCACAAAAATATGTTCAAATCATCAAATAGTAGATTGAAACTAGGGCATATCTACTATATCCCTAACAATCTCCCACTTGCACCAGAGCCAATCGCTCTTGTACTCTCTTCTCTCACAATTTCACTATCAGCACATCAAAGATCGCCGTGATTTTCTCAACCACTTTCATGCTGCAATTCAGTTGCTCACACTTTTAAACTCATAGATATGGGAAATTGGAAGCAATATTTTTGTGAGAAATAGCAGAAACCAGATTTGAAAATGTAAGAAAAAGAAATGAATTCACTGGGACATGCAGCTGTTTCCTTCATATTTTTCTTGGGCATCCATGCAAATCATTACGAACCAGTTGAGGGTTCAACTTACAAGAATAGGAATTCTGAAGATCAGTGGACAAAGGCCAATTGGGTAGAATAAATGGCAGAGGATTCAGAAGGACTTTCCTGTTGCAGAAAATCGTGACAAAAGCAAAATCAGAGCAAAGTTTGAAAATAACTGTTCTTTATGTTAAAGAACTTCAGCAGAGAAACCAGCCAATGAACACTAGTCCTAAACCAGCCAAAGAACACAGCCCTAAAAAATTTCCTCTCAAAGACAGGGGTGGAGCTAGCAGGCGGGATACGAGTTCGGCCGAACCTAATAGCTTTGGTTCAAATCTTGTATTTGTCTTAAGAAATTCATTGAATATGTACAAATTAACGATTTTGAACCAGTAACTTAAACGCACTAGAATCGCGAACCCATAAGTCTCAAATCTTTTTTTCGCCTCTCCTCACAGAACAGGAAGAAAAAGGATAAGAATATTAGAAAAGGTTAAGGAACATAATGCTTTCCATTCCCAACGATATTGCAACAAGGGGATAGAAAGAGTCATAAGCAAATTCATATGTGTGAAATTGGTGCTTTCTTTCCAATAGTTGTCTGATAAAGGTAAGAGCTCGGTAGAACCGAGAGGTGTTGTGTTTTTAGGGAATTTTTTTTCCTTCTTTAAGGTAGTAATTTTCTTCTTTCCCTCAGAGCTTTGCTGTAGTAGTTAAAGCATAGCACATGATGTGTGGGTTAGAGACATGTCACGAGGTCAAACCCTACAGTGGAAAAAAACATGGTTTTTAAGTAGAGAAGGGTAGAGGGCGGGCTATTATCCACCGAGTTTCAGACCATATGCCAGCTAGCCCTCAGGGATTTATTAGTAAAAAAAGTATGTAAATTCTATCTTCTTTTATATGATTCTGATCGATGTTGTCATTTTTTGTGACAGATTCATACCCACATGTGCTATTCAAACTTCAATGACATCATCCATTCAATTATCGACATGGATGCTGACGTGATCACGATCGAGAACTCCAGGTCAGATGAGAAGCTTCTTTTTGTTTTCCACGAGGGAGTGAAGTATGGTGCTGGCATTGGCCCTAGAGTATACGACATCCATTCGCCAAGGATTCCATCGGCAGAAGAAATTGCTGAAAGAATCAGCAAAATGCTTGCAGTCCTTGATCAACATCCTCTGGGTTAACCCTGATTGTGGCCTCAAGACACGTAAGTATACTGAAGTTAATCCCGCTCTCTGCATAATGATAACCGCTGCTAAGCTTCTCCGCACACAGTTGGCCAACACCAAGTAAGATAGTCGATCTAATGGAAAGTCCTCTTTGAATTTACAAGAGCAGTTTTATTTTATTATGCAAAAATCAGGGAGAACACTCTTCTCCAAGAAATAATATGTAGGCTTCTCAGTTCTGGCAAATTGATATTTTCTATATCGGCTTCTCTAATCTATGTGCTTTGTATGTTCTTCATAACATAATATCTTTCCTTTATATGATCCTAAAACTTAACACACATATGTACTTGATTTTTCCCTTCAAATGGCTATATAGATATCTATCACCTTTTTCGATCATGTGTCTCATTACCTCCTTAGCATCTTCAACTTTCCTTCTTTGCATAGTCCATCGGTCACTATGGTCAAGGTTTGCACATCCGGATAAATATTAATATTTACCATTTCAGAGAACAAAGCCCTAACCTTTTCCCACTGACCAAACTTACATAAACCATCAGTCAATGAACTATATGTGACAACATCTGGAGGAATGCCTTTTTGTTTCATTTCGTTCAAAAGGCTAATTGCAGCATCTAACATTCTATCTTTGCATAGGACATCTATAACAATGCTATAGATGTATTCATTGGGCTTAGTGCTTCCTTGTTCCATTACCTAAGCAAATTGAATGTTTTTTAGTATGGCCCATTTTGCTAAGCCCATTACATGACTTCATCAGGCTCACAAATATTCTCTCTCACCAACTTTTTGAACAAGTTAACTGCATCTTTTATCCTACTTTCTGCAAAGAGTCCCCTCAATAAGGTGCTAAACGTGACAACATCAAATGGAATGCCCGTCTTCAAGTAAATGGCTAACACCGAAAATCCGCAGTCAGAGTGATGCATTAGGCAATAATTGTTGATCGCGATACTCAAGATGAAACCATCAATTGGGATGCCTAATTTCCGCATTAAGTGTATACATGTTTATTATACAATTACAGTTATGCACAGAGAAGAAGAATGATCAAAATAGTTGTGTACTCAAATAGTATACTGATGCTAAATATGTATGATGTTTACATATTTATGTCGTTGTTTTCTTCAATATAGTATATTGATGTAGCATACTTATATTACTATATAAATATCATGATTTACTGATAAAAAACACAGATAAACCAGTACAACTCACATAGTATAATGATAATGATATATATATATATATATATATATATATATATATATATATTGTTTTTTCATAATTTTTTTTTTGATTTTCTGGTTTTTACTCTAAAAATGATAACAAATAAGAGAACCAAAATAATAATAATACTACACTAAAAGAAATAAATTAAAACTAACACATTAAAACTAGCAAACTCCATAATATCAAGTTACAAAACACACAATTTACACACAACATACAACACAGCACATATAGTAGTTCGCCCACCCCACACTTAAATAATGCATAGTCCTCGATGCATTTAAAATATGAAAAACAAAGTAGGGTGATAAGAAACTCCCTGTCAATCCGTGCCTTCTTTAAGTTACTGGCGAGGTGGTCGAGGAGGTTCCAACGCTTGTACCTTTGATAATGTTGTCACGGCCCATATTATCCTGCAACACTAGTAAACAGGAATGTGAGCAATGTTCAAAACATATGCCATAGGTTGGCATGCAAGTCGTCACATGACCCCACACTTAAAATCGAAGCATAAGTACAAGCACAAGTACAAGTGTTGAGCCATAGTATCCTGACCCCACACTTAAAATCGTAGCAGATTTTTAAGGCCCCGGCAACGGTGCCAAAAACTTGTTGCTCCCTAACGCACACGCAAGTATACGCGTTCGACAAGTAATATAGGATTATAAGTCCAGGTTATCGTACCCACAGGGACTTAAATTAACTACTTACTAACGGACTAATATTGTTATTTAAGCAAGTAAAATTCGAATTCAATAGATGGATTATTCTAAACTACAGCTCTAGATTATAACTAGTATATTCAAAGAACGAATTACGTATTGTTAAATCAATGGGGACAAATATTCCAGGGTTGTGATTATTTTACCAATTCTATTGTGTTCTAATTAACTTCCCGTTCATATAATTCATGTATGGTTGCTAATTAATCGATAAACATACTCATAGCGTTCTTCCGAAGTACTATTCGCCTATTCTTAATAAGATTAACACCTATATTCCTATGGAATTAATCTATCAAAAATGCAATAAAAACACGATATTCAATTAAGCATGGTGATTAAGTATATTCATATCCTAACCACGAATCCGCCCCTCTTAAAGGTTAAGAACATGCTTTCTTCAATTCTTTTCTAACCTAAACATAGTTTTCCCAAACATAGCATAGATAATTGATAGAACTTAATTGAGGGCCAGACAATTAAGCAATTAAGCATANTATATATATATATATATATATATATATATATATATATATATATATATTGTTTTACTGATTAAAAAACACACAGATAAATCAGTACAATTCTATACTCATATAACATACTTATATACTATATCAGTATCATCTTTTACTGATAAAAACACATACACAAACCAGTACAATTCTATACTCACATAGTATAATGATATAGCATATTGATATACTATATCGATATCATGTTTTATTGATAAAAAACACAAACACAAACTAATACAATTCTATACTCAAATAGTATACTCATATAGCATCATGATATACTATATAGGTATCATATAGTCTTTTACTTCAAAAATGCAGACAAACCTTCTTGGGCATGATTTATTAATTCGATATTGACATTTTTCTCTAACAGCATACTGTTTAATAACGAGAGTCAACAGGTTCTTGTCTTTATAAATTTGTCAATTTTCAACTTTTTGATGAAATTGATCAGTTATGATGTTTGCATCATCAAGTTCTATATTGGTGTTATCTCCTTCTTGCACATCAAAAGTGTTGATCATGTCACTGCTTTCAAATTGTGCAATTTCTGATGAAATTGTAGCAACATCGAAACCGGAGGTGCTTGCAACTATAGTATTTTTAGCAACGACACACATAGTGGGAGTGTTGTCATCCCTGCACTTGATTTTTTCAATTTCATGTAAACACTAATACTCATATCGCTGCAAATTGTAATTGGCGGATATCTTTGATCAATAGCATACCGAATAACTATTGTGTTACTGTCCTTTTGCAGTTGCTTTGCAATCTCTCTGAGAAGTCGTTCAAATTTCCAACAGGTCTTTATTAGAATCATAGCAACGTGAAAGTTTACAAAATTATGGTTATCATCCCATTCTCCACTATGATGCAGCAAAATTGGTATATATTCCATGATTATATAGATTTTGAACTTGTAACTACTTTTATGTCTAAAATCTAACCTCGATAGTGCAAATTTTAACAGTGTTAATGTCAAATATTGAATTTCAATAGAAGATGTTTCGAACTCAAATCAGTTGTTATGATTCAAACCTCCAGATCTCCAAACCGAGAACGTAATTTTCAATTAAAAATTCAGAAGTTTGAGCGCTAAACTTCTGTAATCTGCAAATCAAAATCTGAACAATACGATGCGATTTTGAGCCGTGAATGTTCAGCATCTTCAAAAGTCAAATCAGCTACTATGATTCGAACATATTGAAAATACTTTTACTTCTAGAAAAGTTAAGGAGAAAAAATCGAAAATTTAATAGTTTTACTCAAATCAGCATCTTCGCTCTATTTTTTGAGGCTTGGGATCTTTAAATCTTCAACACGATTCTGTGATGCTGGTGGAATCTCAATTTTTGTGCGCTAATTTTTGTGAAATTCTGCCAAATTGAGCAGCTTTTCTATTTTTATAGGTAGAGCATTAGCATGTGTAGTTATTTTGAGATACTCGTCTGTTATTAAATGGGTAGGGGATTGTAATTATTTAATGGTTTTTTTATGGGTAGAGCAGGGTATATATTTTAATTTTATGGGTAATCCTGTCTTTTTCCCTAAAAAAACATATTTGTATTAGATCCTACTTTGGCCAAAAAGGCCCAAGTTAATCAATCATCCGAGAGTAATACACTACGAATAAGCTAGCTACAGAAAAAAAATTAGTACAAACTATAAGTTAATATAGTTATACAATGCATTTCTAGCATTTAATGAGAAGTTTTTAACATATAGGAGAATATAGTTCAAGAAAATTTTGGGGACACCATATAGTTTGGGGGAGTTTTAAGGTGAGTTAAATAGCAACGTGTCGTGCCACATGACACATTTTCAGTTAATTAGGAGCGTGTATCAGACGTACCTCTAAGAATTCAACCGAGGATTTTTAATATCAATAGGAATATAGCTTAGAGGGCTATGTATCCACTCAATAGTTTAAATATGTAACTCACGAAAAGTTGATAGTTAAAGAGGTTTTTGGGGGTATTAACTCAAAAATATTTGGTGCTATATTCTGAAAACATAAAACAAGAGGGGCCAAAGGGAAAAACGAAGAATTCAAGAAACAGCAATAGTACTGTAGTAGTAGGTCTAACAAATAGTAGTAGTAAAGAGAATCTTGAAAGTGGACATGTTAACTACTGCTAAGAAATTAAGTTCAGTATATATGAATCAAATTTCACTGGTGTTTTCTACACCTTCTTCTCCCTTCATTAATTCATCACCTTTTTTGTCATTTGGTTCCTCAATTTCTATATTCACTATCCCCTCCACCAATCCACGTGGCACTCAATTCTTGAATTTGAACTTTCAGTTCAGGTTTGTGTTCTGCTCATTTCTTTTTTTTATTTTTGGTTCCAAATTTTCATTTTCGGAATGTGGGTGTTTGAGATTTTTGCATATTATCAATTTATCATGTGTTTATTTTGGCACTTTTTATGTTTATTTTGTTCAAAGTTGTGATTTTTGGTTGTGGGTATTTAAGCTTTTAGCTTATTATCAGTTTATCATGTGTTTTGCTGATTATCAGTTTATCATGTGTATTTCCCATTTCTTTGACTTGTCGGTTGTGGTATTTAATTTTTTTTTATGCGAAGAAGGGGAGCCTTGGGATTAACTAGTAAAGATGCTGCCATGTGACTAGAAGGTCGGGGTTGGAAACAAACTCTTGCAGAAATGCAGGGTAAGACTGCGTACAATAGACCTGTGGTCCAGCCCTTTCCCAAACCCCGCACATAGGGGAACTTAGTGCACCGGGCTGCCCTTTTTTCTTTATTATCTGCTAATTCATGTGTTTGATTGGACACTTTTTATGTGTATTTTGTTGCAGAAGTAAGTAAATGAATAAAAAGTCTACTCCTGTTTAGTGGTTAAATTTTTTGGATAAAGCGGTTTATGTAATTTAACATGGTACAGCGTAAGCACGGGTTTGAATCTGAGCAGCACTGTCTGATGTATATCTAATGGAGTATAAATAATTCAATGAATTACCTAACATGTGAAGGGGCGTGTTGCAAACTCAAATAAATAATGAGAAGTAATTCGGCTCGAGCAATTTAGAGGTTTAGATGAGATGGTTTGCGCAATTTAACTTGTTTCATCATTTGGTGCAGTTTTAAATCATTGTTTCATGATGTTAGGTATTTTTGTAGACCTAGAATGACTGTTATGCGATCCTTTGCATGAAAATGCAGATGGATGTTTAAACTTTGGAGGCTGTTGAAGTGTCCAAATTTAAAAACAGAACAATGGCATCTCACATGTTGGATTTCCTCGTATGGGGCCCAAAAGAGAGCTTAAGTTTGCGTTGGAATCTTTTTGGGATGGGAAGAGCAGTTCTGAGGATTTGGAAAAAGTGGCAGCTGATATTAGGTCATCCATTTGGAAGCAGATGGCTGAAGCTGGTGTTAAATATATTCCGAGCAACACGTTCTCATATTATGACCAGGTCTTGGACACGACTGCTATGTTAGGTGCAGTTCCGCCAAGATATAGTTGGAAAGGTGGTGAGATTGGTTTTGATGTATATTTCCCGATGGCTAGGGGAAACGCTTCCGTACCTGCCATGGAAATGACAAAGTGGTTCGACACAAACTAGTAAGTGACGACGTTTCACTCAAGTGTTTTAACAACTTAGTGAACTCTGAGATCTGTTGCATATCGCTGTGTAATTGAAGGTTAATATGAGATTCTTGTTCTTGGATGCAGCCATTACATTGTTCCTGAATTAGGGCCAGATGTTAAGTTCTGCTATGCATCTCACAAGGCAGTTAATGAATACAAGGAAGCTAAATTCGTAAGTTTATGCCTCAAACTAAAAGCTTTGACTTTCTTTCTTTTTGCAAACTATGTTGCTCGGACTCTCCGAAAATGTCATTGAGTGTGTGTTGGATCCTCCAAAAGTAGGCATTTTTGGAAGATTCGACACGGGTGCGAGATCATTTTGGAGAGTTTGCACAACTTAGGTTTGCAAAGGTATTTTTATAAATGGTACAAGATGTTATATATGGGGTTCTCATCCTCACAAGCATCAAATATGTCATTGCAATGAGATCTTTATGGGTGGTTCCTTTTTTTAAAAAAAATATATATAACCGTGGTATCCGGGCCAGCTTACATGCACCTCGACTAATTCCACGGGATACCTACTACCTCCCACTAGCAATAAGTACCAGGTAATTCTGTCTACCAGGGCTTGGACAAATGGAAAGAAATCACCTACCATTTTTTTGTCTCCGCTGGGATTTGAACCTGAGACCTCATGGTTCTTAACCAACTTAACAGGTGTTGTAGCCTGTGCGTTGTAGCATTTTCAAGTTTCAGGATTATTTACATGTTAAGATAGGAAAACCAAAAAGACTGTGCTTATAGGTCCGATGAGCACTTTGTGTTATCGGTATCAAAGCAGAATTGCACTTAGTAACCCCTATTTTGTTGTCTTGATTGAAAACCATCTTCATGCGGTATTGACTCGTATTTTCCTAGTATAACTAATAGCCACATGTCAGTTGTTTTAGTTTGTTTCTCCAATTATCAAAAGCAGCAATAGGTGTTGAAAAGTCGTTTCCTCTTCTCTCACTGATTGACAAGATTCTTCCTGTTTACAAGTAAGATCAAACAAATTCCCCTTATTTATTATTTATTCCTGTATTTCTATCTCAAAATGTTCACCACAACTGCCTTATATCGTGCTGCTCATTTAGGGAAGTCATTGCTGAACTGAAGGCAGCTGGTGCAAGTTAGATTCAGTTTGATGAGCCTATTCTTGTTAAAGATCTTGATTCTCAATTACGGGCATTTTCTCATGCCTACTCTGAATTAGAGTCATCACTTTCTGGTTTAGAGGTCCTCATTGAGACATACTTTGCCGATGTTCCTGCTGAAGCTTTCAAAACAGTGACTGCTTTAAAAGGTGTTACCGCATTGGGGTTTGATCTAGTTCGTGGATCGAGGATTCTTGATTTGATCAAGAGCGGTTTTCCTTCGGAAAAGTATCTTTTCGCTGGAGTAGTTGATGGGAGGAATATATGGGCTGATGATCTTGCTTCTTCTCTCAGTACCTTGCAAGCTCTCGAGAACATAGTCGGAAAAGGTAATTCGTTATAACTGCACTTTTATACGTTAAATCGTGAAATCTGAGTCCGCATATGTTCTCAAGAAGCCTAGAAATATATGTTAATTGTGATTTTCTTTTTGTTCTCTAGATTTTCATTAAGGAATTTAACGGCACAGAATAGGCACCATAAGGTCTATTTCAAACTTTGAAGCATTGCAGTCAAGCAATTTCGGCTGTTTGGTTATTCCATTATCCTTTGTTATCACCACATTTTTCTATAACACATTAGTCTTCCAAAATTTTTGGAAGACTTTCTACGCTTTGGTCTTGCATGTTGATTTTTAAACGTGTACCAGTAAAGTGAATCCTCGGTTTGCTCTTTGCTTTATCTCGGAATAAGGAAATAAATGAAATTAGTGAAATCTTTGCAACTGTATATAGAAAAATCTTAGTCCGTGCATTATTGGAAGCGTATGAGTGATGTTTTTGGGCATTTCTTTTCTTCAGACAAGCTTGTGGTCTCCACGTCCTGCTCGCTTCTCCACACTGCAGTTGATTTAGTGAATGAGACTAAGATGGATGAAGAAATTAAGTCATGGCTTGCATTTGCTGCACAAAAATTGGTGGAAGTCAATGCATTGGCAAAGGCATTAGCTGGCCAAAGAGATGAGGTGTTTTGATATATTTGTGTTAATCATCTACATGGATGATTTATCCTAATTCTGGATCAGGCAAAGATAAATCTAGAACATATATGATTTAAATAGTACTGAATCTTTAAATGGTACTATTGGTCATATTTTACAATGAAATTTCTGTCTGCAGGCGTTCTTCTCTGCTAATGCTGTGGCTCGCACTTCCAGAAAATCCTCTCCTAGAGTGACAAAAGAGGCTGTTCAAAAGGCTATAAGTATATTTAGGTGTTTTATAATTTTTATCGATTTTATTATAGTTTTAGCTGTTTGGAATTATCGACTTATAATTCATATCTCATGTTCAGGCTGCTTCTTTGAAGGGCTCTGATCATCGCCGAGCCACAAATGTCAGTGCAAGGTTGGAAGCTCAACAGAAGAAGCTGAATCTTCCCGTTCTTCCAACCACTACTATTGGTTCTTTCCCTCAGACGTTAGAGCTAAGAAAAGTTCGTCGAGAATACAAGGCTAACAAGTTAGCTATCTACTTGTGCAGTTACTTTTTTAATATTATTTATGGTTTATGTCTGCATATTAAATTTTTTGGGCCACCGTAAAAGATAATAGCGGGCAAATGTATATGTTTTGTATATTAAGTATAAATATACATATAACATATGTATTATATACATTACCATTGTATATGTTTTGTATATTTGGGCTAGCGTCCGCTATTAATTTCTGCCAACGTACCAAAAATGAAAAAAGCCCTAAAATTTTTTCTCTCACTGTTGAAGGATCTCGGGTGAAGGATATGTGAAGTATATAACAGAGGAAATCAGCAAAGTAGTCAAACTCCAGGAAGAGCTAGACATTGATGTTCTTGTGCATGGAGAGCCCGAGGTGAGATATATAATTCAAGTAATTGTCTATATGCTTATGCCGAAGAAGCTGAGACCACTTAAATTTCATCATCGAAATGCGGAGAAACGATATGGTTGAGTATTTTGGGGAGCAATTATCTGGCTTTGCTTTTACAGCTAATGGATGGGTTCAATCATATGGATCCCGCTGTGTTAAGCCACCAATTATCTACGGTGTTGTTAGTCGCCCGAAACCAATGACCGTCTTTTGGTCTTCACTGGCACAGAGCATGAGTAAGCACCCGATGAAGGGAATGCTTACCGGTCCTGTTACTATATTAAACTGGTCTTTTGTTAGAGATGACCAGCCGAGGTTCAAACTTTTAAACTTAAACACAGTAGCATATCTTTCTTTCCCCCCGCACTTTTAGTTTAACTGATTTGTTGTTGTTTTTTAGATTTGAGACTTGCTATCAAATTGCTTTGGCTATTAAAGATGAGGTTGAAGATCTTGAAAAGGCTGGCATTAATGTCATTCAGATTGATGAAGCTGCTTTGAGAGAGGGTTTGCCTCTTAGAAAGTCCGATGAAGCTTTCTACTTGATTTGGGCTGTACATTCATTCAGGATAACTAACTGTGGTGTTCAAGACACTACACAGGTCCATATTCACTCTAGTTTTCATTATAAATACAATTATAACTATTTGCAAAAGTATCTTATGTTAGCTTCTTTTTCAAAAGTTCTCTTCCTACATCAAAATATCTATCCTAGATAGTCTATGTATTATCCTACTAAACTAGCTCCTGAAATTCATGCACCCCTTCACTCACAAACAGGGGCGGAGCTAGCAGGTGGGATACGGGTTCGGCCGAACCTAATAGCTTTGGTTCAAATCTTGTATTTGTCTTAAGAAATTCATTGAATATGTACAAATTAATTTTGAACCAGTAACTTAAACGCACTAGAATCCCGAATGCATAAGTGTCAAATCTTTGCTTCGCCTCTCCTCACAGAACAGGAAGAAAAAGGATAAGAGTATTAGAAAAGGTTAAGGAACATAATGCTTTCCATTTCCAACGATATTGCAACAAGGGGATGGAAAGACTCATAAGCAAATTCATATGTGTGAAATTGGTGCTTTCTTTCCAATAGTTGTCAGATAAAGGTAAGAGCTCGGTAGAGCCGAGAGGTGTTGTGTTATTAGGGAATTTTTTTTTCCTTCTTTAAGGTAGTAATTTTCTTATTTGCATCAGAGCTTTGTTGCAGTAGTTAAAGCGTAGCAAATGATGTGTGCGTTAGACACATGTCACGAGGTCATACCCTACAATGGTTAAAAAACATGGTTTTTAAGTAGAGAAGGGTAGAGGGCGGGTTATTATCCATCGAGTTTCAAACCATATGCCAGCTAGCCCTCAGGGATTTATTAGTAAAAGAAGTATGTAAATTTTATCTTCTTTCATATGATTCCGATCGATGTTGTCATTTTTTGTGACAGATTCATACCCACATGTGCTATTCAAACTTCAATGACATCATCCATTCAATTATCGACATGGATGCTGATGTGATCACGATCGAGAACTCCAGGTCAGATGAGAAGCTTCTTTCTGTTTTCTGCGAGGGAGTGAAGTATGGTGCTGGCATTGGCCCTGGAGTATACGACATCCATTCGCCAAGGATTCCATCGGCAGAAGAAATTGCTGAAAGAATCAGCAAAATGCTTGCAGTCCTTGATACCAACATCCTCTGGGTTAACCCTGATTGTGGCCTCAAGACGCGCTAGTATACTGAAGTTAACCCCGCTCTCTGCAACATGGTAACCCTGCTAAGCTTCTCCGCACACAGTTGGCCAACACCAAGTAAGATAGTCGATCCAACGGAAAGTCCTGTTTGGATTTACAAGAGCAGTTTTATTTTAATTTGCAAAAATCAGGGAGAACACTCTTCTCCAAGAAATAATATGTAGGCTTCTGAGTTCTGGCAAATTGATATTTGCTATATCGGCTTCTTTAATCTATGTGCTTCGATGTTCTTCATAACATAATATCTTTCCTTTATATGATCCTAAAACTTTACACACATATGTACTTGATTTTTCCCTTCAAATGGGTATGTAGATATCTATCAATCGATCAATCAATCAAATCCCTCTCGATTTCAAACCAGTTGAAGTCAGTTATATGAATCTTTATCCATTCTGTTTTAGTGTGGTTCATTTCATTCCAATAGATAGAGGACAAATTCGGGTTCTCTGAAACTTGAGGTTTTCATGTGGAAATGACACCAGGTAGCTACTCTAAAAGATTGTTCTTTAGAAATTAGTCAGTGCGTCCTCAATTTCAGTTATTTGGTTCAAATTTTCAGGAAAAAGATATCCTAAATTGTCTTGTAGTTAAGATGTTTAGTTTAAAATTTCAAGACAAAATAAGTACTGGCTAATCTATAAATAGCATCCTCGAGAATTGTTATCTGTGCACTTGCCTCGGTTTTCATTGACATATAAATCTCCCACCAAAGTAAAGAGATTTCCGCTAAAAATGAGACCTAATGTAAGTTTAAGATGAATAACTATACCTTAATCTCAACTAACTATTATAACCTGTATGGATCCTTTACTTTGTTTGTTGTATTTTCCAATAACCTGTTGTAAGCTAACCTATTTTATTTTTCAAGTAATTAGTATCACCTTTTATGGACGATTAGTTATATTATTTTTTGGTGACTCAACGGTAAAAATTCTTTTATATTGTATAGAAAGTTAAAACTCATATATAGGGAACCTGGAAGCAAATTTTTGTTTTAAGCAGAGAAATGAATTCACTGGGAGATGAAGCTGCTGTAACAACTCAAGAAGGTGGTGACCGTTAATAAATAAGCATAAGTATTAAGAAGGTGGTGACCGCTAATAAATAAGCATAAGTATTACGTCAACAATGTATGTTAGTCTTGCCGTCTATCTACACAAGCTACCATTCTTACTCTTACAATTAATCGATTATAACTGTTTTCTCTCCTATTCGTCCTCATTCTTCTTTTGTATTTTTTCCTTTCACTCTCACCTATGATATTAAGATTTAATTGATCTCAATTAATATATTATCTTTTGTTGAAACTAAATGTTCTTCCATTATTTAAGAAAAGATGAATCAAATTGATATAAGTAAATTTATCTCGTGTTTATTTCATAATGGTAATTAATGCATGCCTAGTTTAAACCGGTTCTTTTCATATATCCGTTCTTAATTGAAAAATAAACTCTAATTACTCTTACACACGCATTTAAGTAAGATATCGATTTTTTCAATTCAATTGAAGCAGCATTGTAATTACATGAAAGCCCACGCCCCAATTACAAGGTTGCATGCTTGGTTAATTCTTAGATTTAATAATTCTACCCTACGCTTTGCACTCTTTTTATTACATGTCAATTTTATTTCTTAAAAGTTTGTGTCTCAAATTCAGCGGCTCATTTGATATGTTGAACTTTTTATCACGTTAGTTTATTCATCATACTAACGCTTGGTATTCCTATAAACTCTTTTAAGTGTGTGTAAGAATAAATATTTTATAATCGAGTACTCAAAAGTTCCAATTTTAATGGAATGTTACAATCCAAAATTTTATTCTGCTTCCTATGTTAATTGGTTCGGTGATACCCCGTAGCTCTTTCATGATTTCGTCTCCCTTAATTAAATTAACTAAGTGCCCGCACGTGTACTTAGTTAATGACTAAGGACGTGACATATAACTAAATTATTATACACCTTATTATAAGTTATAAATTAAGCTTATAAAAATTATAAATAGAATGGTCCTTTTATAAATTTATCACAAAATTTATGATTTTTATTATAATCGAACGCATATTAAGTATATATTTAAGTTACATTTATAAGTGGTAAATAGATAATCTTTTAGGAGTTCATTATAAAATTTGCCTTGCTTTTAATAATTATCATTTTTATATTACATGCATTGAATTATATATTTATAAGGTTTTCACCATTTTTATTCTCGATGCGTAATAAATTTTTTGAAATTTAATTGCTATTAATAAAATTATTGATTAGATCAAATTACTTTTATTATTTTTATTCTACTCATCCTTTTCATTATTAAACATCGTTAAATTATATGCTTGATTACCAATTTTTATTTTGAAATAGAATTTAGTTATTACATAGGTAATTTTATAGATATATATCAGAAAAGAGAAAACTATCGTGATATACTAAAAGTAAAAAAAATAAAAATAAAACGTAAAAGAGATAATGTTGATAGTATGGAGGTTGAAATAGGCATTTTAAAACGGAGCAAAATCTTTATAGCGCCATGGCATTTGTGTGGCTATAAAAGCTTCTCATTAAGGGTAAAGTTGGTAAAATGAAAAGTTTAAAATTGAATTGTTTCCAAATAGAGATATGTGTCGTTCTTTTGGACCAGACTAATAAGGAAAGTCTGTCATTTAAACTGAACAGAGAGAGTACAATTTATGAGTACGAGTCTAAAGTACAAAATAACGACGTGAATATATCTATAATGTAATATACTTTTTTCCTTCTCTTCATTTTTCCAATTAAATGTCTAAATAAATATTTTTTGTTTTTATGCTTTTATATGGCTTACTACCTTGTTGTTTTTATTCTGCTTTTATATGGCTTTTTGGTGCTGTCCCTTCTAATCTATATTTTCATTAATGTGATGCTTATGTTTTCTTGAGCCGGTGGTCTATTGGAAACAATCTCTCTATCCTCACAAGGTAGGGGTAAGGTCTGCATACCCACTACCCTCCCCAAACCCCACTGTGTGAAATAATACTAGGTATGTTATTGTTTATTCAAACTAGAATATATGACGACCCGGGAGGTCGTGATCGGCACTTAGCAAGATTTCGCCTACCAAGTAAACATACATTCGCTTTAATCGACGTAACTCAAATGTGCACACGTGTAATAAATAAACATATGACAACCGTGTTTAATAATGACTGTGTATTAGGACTTGAACCCCACATCTTACCATCACAAATGCACAAGATATCACTCCTATGTCTAGTCGTCATGGTGCACCAAGACTCAAATCCAATATCTCACCTTGTGGTGCGTCAGGACTTGGAATGTCTTACAACTCAAATATCTTGGGATAATATGCCCACGCCATCATAAAAATGCTTTAATGCTTGAACCAAACGTTTTATCAGCACCTCAAAACGGCCATGGACTCGCCTAAAGAAGCTAAGTGATGAAAATGACTCTTGTCGCCCTGTTGGTTCTTGGTATCCATCTCTATATCGCCCCAACCTGATGCAGTCTGCAAATGAAGCTGAAGATTTGAAACTAGTCTTTCTTTAGCTGAAATTTTGTGATTGTGAATAGAACAATTAACAAGGATCCCCTTTTCATTTCTAAAATGTAATCAATCAACTTGTTATGAATCTACAAAACTATTAACAATTGAATAAATCGTATGTGCTGACTAAAGGTCTGAATCTTTGAACCCGTTGTATGTAGGCTGCGTTCACCTCTGCATGCACGATTGAGCAGATTATTTAATGATGATCATTTTTCATTGGATTTTAAATCCAGATTATATTCAGGCACATTCTGCTGCTGATAGTTTAGTTTCTATAGGCAAATGACACAATAATTCCACTAAAGTACTCATAAGATGCAATAACCTTTGCAACACTGATGTTGAAGGATTGAATAAAGGTGTTTGTAACACACAGCGGAAGACAATAACAATCCTAGGAAGATCTTTTTGTATTTAAAATTTATTTACATTTCAAAATCGGATCTAAGAAGTACCTGGTGAAGAGTCTCGTTCTTCGATAGTGCGAATACTCTATGTGTATCTACACCAAGACCGATCCTTGCTATCAACTCTTTGATCAATGAAACGCGTGAACAAGTTCAACGAAGAACTTGTGCTGAATTCATCTTAATACTCCAGCAAATAATGCGACAAGGAAATTGATTTTCTTGTCAAGAATATATATCTTAGTGTTTGGTTTCTTCAACGAACTCCTTTTTTAATCATACATTTGCACCTACGGCACTTTTTGATGACCCCTTTTATAATATCACCTAAACCTTTTTCCCTTTTGTTAAGGTAGTGAATTACCTTGAGTACAAAACTAGTTCCAAAAATAGACTTCGTAAAAAGTTTTCCATTGAAAAAAATTTATCCCATTCCTAATGGCATCATATGCACGTCGGCGGCAACTAGTCCTTTATGGACTTCAATACGTGAATCCAATTTCATATTAGATTTCACTAATAAATTTCCATCAACTTTTTTATTAACATTTTATATAAAATATCTCATACAAAATAAGTACTAATTATATATATCACACACACACACACACACATATATTAACCAAGAGATATAATTTAATGTTCTATTCCTAATAGAAAACTTCAATTTAGTCACAATATAAATTATAATCTCTGTACTAGCAAAGAATATAATTATGTTTCATTTGACTTAAACTTTATTTATTTGGTTGACTAATTAAATTCTATAATTTGATTATCAAATAATAAAGTAATTAATCCTTTAGCAAAGATCAGAACACTCGTTAGTGTGCGACCCCATAGGTTCAATACTAAGCCAGTAGTAAATTAATCACATAAATATACTAATCAAGGGCGACGTCTAGCAACACTCCTTAACGACCGGATAGGATGAAGTATACAATTTACTCTCAAGAACCAGTAGAAGAATAATGTAGTAATTCTTTCTGTCCTTATAGCTCCGAGTCATCCTAGGATATGGTTCAACTGTCAAATCCTAATAGACGACCAACTATGTGTTCATGTCAAATATACTCGACCATTAAATGATCTAAGAAACTCTTTTCTTCTTTTCATTCAATTGCTCTAGCCAAGGTGTTAATTTGATCGTTTATCATTCATAACAACATGAAGCTTAAACTCATTACCAAGACTTGGCAGATTCCATCTTGATCAACCACTAATTCTACAAGCATTTAATCATACCCATATCATTTCAACTATCGCACTAGGGCCATAAGTGTCTAGTATCAAAGCACAATAAATAACTTGTCAATTACTATGGCGATCTCAGGTCAAAGGAAACTCTTACATCACATTCTTCAAGAGAATATCCTATTGACAGTTTATGGCAATTCTAATCATTAGGAATTATCCAATGAGTCGGTTCAATAATCATATCTCTATATGCATCATCTATCCATGTGATTTAGTTAATGAGATCAACTAATCTTTATCCAATAAAGATGATCACATAAATATTGATCTAACCGGATTACTAATGTCCAAATTAATAATCCTAGTATCAAAAACAAATTTAGATTAAATTATAAGAAACTTTACTCTCACTATCATGATCTCCATCACGATGACAAGTCTCAAACTTTAATCAAGTAACTTATCAAATTAATCAAGCAACTAATAATAATGATAATAGAATATCAACTGCCATATATATTTTAAGTGAAATAACGTTCACAAAAATATGTTCAAATCATCAAATAGTAGATTGAATCTAGGGCATATCTACCATATCCCTAACAATCTCCGACTTGCACCAAAGCCAATCGCTCTTGTACTCTCTTCGCTCACAATTTCAGTATCAGCACATCAAAGATCGCCACACTTTTCTCACCCAGTTTCATGCTGCAATTCAGTTGATCACACTTTTAAACTAATAGATATGGGAAATTGGAAGCAATATTTTTGAAGAGAAATAGCAGAAGCCAGATTTGAACTACATACTCAGAAGGAAACCAAAGAACACTAGTCCTAAACCAAGTGAGCAACCAGAAGCTAAAGACTACTGCTGCTCTTTTGGTCTATCAAGAAGCTGAAGAATGAGACTAATCTTTATGTAGCTCAAATTAAGTTGGGATATTTGCATTTCCTCCCATATGATTGTGAATAAAATAACTTACAAAGGATCCATTTTCATTTCTAAAATGCAGTCAATCAATTTGTTATCGATCTAAAATGATCATTTGAATAAATCATAAATGCTAGTGATTTGGCTGCAAACCCGAAAATGCCAAGGAAAGTGAAGTGCAGGGAAAATGGGGCCAGGAAGCAGAATATCTCTTCATCTCAGGCCTGTAACCATCAATGCAGCAGTTAAGAAAGAAGAAGAATACGCCGGCATGCCATTTAGTCAACTAAAAGTGACAAGATTTTGTCAAATCCAAGACATCTGTGACATTTCTTGTAATTAAGAAGTAGTGCTAGAGCTCTTTGCCAAATGCCATAACAGCATCCTTCATTTGCTAATAACACAAGGAAATAAAAGATGGAGAGAGATAAATTAATAAGAGATAAACTACATGGTTGAGCAGCTATTTAGTAGAGTATGTACTCTGATGATCATTGTTTATTGGATTTCTAATTCAAAACTATAGGAAAGCACATTATGCAATTACTTGTCACTAGTACAAGTGTAGCAAGATTAACTGACTTGACAGTGTTTCTAAAAAGTAAAATAAGCTCAATCTTAGCAGGTAAAATTTGTCTGGTATGGAGCAGCTAATTAGATTTCAACATGCGAGAGAGAGAGAGAGAGATGTGATGGTGTCATTGCAGCTAAGGACTTAGTTCCTCTAGGTTCCACTGAAGAAGGTGACTTCCCAAAAGATGCAGTAACCATTTCTGCACCTGTGGACTGTTTTGAAGATTCAGTTTCCGAGTTTCCATGAAAGGTTTGGTTTTGGAGATTTCATCTTCCAAGTCCGAGGAAACAGTTGCCTGAAATTGGAAAAGATGTCAAAAGAATGTCGAAAAGTAAAGAACGGTATTAGCTATTAGCTTACATTTTGTTAAAGTTATATAAGCAACCTTGGCAGCATTTTCTTTTGCCCGTTTCTAAAAGAAGACGATTTACCTCTTCATCGCTCAGTTACACGATACTTAATCCAGGAATATAACAAGTTTTCCGTGTCAATTTCCAAAATGGAAAAGGAAAAAACTAGTACATAGGGTCAAAATTAGCTGTTTCCAAGGTTTTTGCATACCCCTCAAGAAAGACATTTATTTGTTTGAACTATCCTTTATCTCTCTCATAAACATCTCGCTTAATTAACACTCCACAAACTGAGTAGAAAGGATGAATGTGGAGAAACGGTGATAAAATGCTTCTCGGTTTTCTAAAATGCCAAATATTATAGAAAAAATTTCTATTTTGTCAAAACAACAAATAATATAAATCAGATACAATAGAGATAAACAAGACAGGTTGACTATTAGATGATGAAGTGTTTTACCTTTTGCAAGGAAACTGTTGCCAGTGTCGTTAATTCACCAGCCACTGCTGAGAGCACGCTTAACTTCAGTATACTTGCGAGTCTTGAGGCCACAATCAGGGTTAAACCAGATTATATTGGTATCCTGCAATCATCTTCTTGATTATGTCAGCAATTTCATCGGTGGATGGAATCCCGGATGTCGTAAATCCAGGATGAATGTCAGCACCACAATTCACTCTCTTGCGTAACACGGAAATTAGCTTCTCAGTTGACCTGGAGTTCTCAATGGTGTCACATCAGCTCTATTGTCACAATTATGATTGATGTAATCAAGACCTTAAAAACTATCAAGAATAATGTTTCTACAGCAAATTCTAAGTTACAGGAAATTGTTGTTGATATTCAAAAAGTCAGAAAATGATAATACCTGAAGATAACTAAATACCACTGAAAATGATAATCCTAGTAGACTTATGATGTGCACACATAAGGAAACTCACGTTACTTCTCATATTAAGAGTGCAATAAAATATGATCCAGAACAAAAAGCAGAGTGGCAACAGAATTAAAAATCAGAACAGGTATACCTCTTTAATAAGCTAGCTTGGAAAGCTTAAGCAATGTTCTAACTGTATGCTTTCAGCTTCTGCCATTCCATTGGATGCGATTTCTTTGGCCAAGGTAAAAGGAAATTACATCATAGTGATAGTGAATAAATAAGTGAAATAAATTTTCACTTACTTCCCGAGTGAAATTGTGGTATCATGTTAAGAAAAGAAGGATCCTTAGCTGCAACATCTATAAGTGAAATAAATTGTCATTTCGCTGATTTTGCCACATTTACCATAATAGTCTTCCTTGTTCCATTACCCTAAGCAAATCGAATGCTTTTTGAGCATGGCCCATTTTGCTAAGCCCATTCATGACAGTGGAATACATGACTTCATCAGGCTCACAAATATTCTCTCGCACCAACTTTTTGAACAAGTTAACTGCATCTTTGATCTTCTTTTCAGCAAAGAGTCCCCTTAATAAGGTATTAAAGGTGACAACATCAAATGGAATGCCATTCTTCAAGTAAATGGCTAATACTGAAAATCCGCAATCAGAACGATGCATTAGGCAATAACTGTTAATCACTATACTTCCCGAGTGAAATTGTGGTATCATGTTAAGAAAAGAAGGATCCCTAGCTTCCGCATTTATAAGTGAAAAAGGGAAACAACAGAAGAGTAATGCTTTACATTTACCATAGTCTTTAATAATTTCGAGAATTCAAAAACAGAAGGAAGAGGGTGCGTTCTGACCATTCGACGAAAGAGAGTCAGAGCATCATCTAAGCACTTGACATTCTCAATATTGCTATGAGAAGAAGAATAATCTCTGATAGTAAATGCCGAAATAGCAAAGGATGAGCTAAAGGAAATACCATTGCAAGAGTAACGCAGCAGAGGAATTCTCGTCATCTTCAATTTGGCGGATGCTCTGCACTATCGCGGTGTGCCCTAATTCAACTACAGTTGGAATGAGTAGAGGGAGTCCGAAGTACAAAATAATGTTTTCCTTTTCTTCACTTTTCCAATTAAAGTTCTACCAAAAACAAAAATGCTAATGAAAAAAATGCTTTTTTGCTTCAACTTTGTATTAAATAATTACTAATGTTAGAACTCGCGAGATGTCCGAATAGTTTGATAAAATATTATTCTTATAAAATTATGATCTGATGTATCATATTATTTTAATAAATATTAGTTATATTTTATTATTTAATATAATATGCAGAAATATAATATCATCTATACAATCATATAATAACAAATAATTTGTTTGTTCCTTATTTATTTTTATTGTCAAATTAGCAAACAGTTAATACTATGCATTTACTAATGTGATTTTTTATTAACTTGTCAATTGGCTTAATATTTTGATACTACTTCTAGTTTAATGTAATATACATATATATTTTCTTACTCTTGAAATAAAATTATTTTTTTAAACATATGTTATATTGTACAAAATTCTTCAATTTTCTAAATTTATTGATAATTTTTTTGAGTGTTATTTATTTATATTTTATTTTTAATCAATTTAAAATAGAAATATCATAAAATTATCTTTATCCCCCGCTTTTCGTACATTCTTTTTTATTGTAATATTTGATTAATTTTCTTGTTTTTAGTTTATTTAAAATTTAAATAATGTAATATTTTTCTACTAAATTATATTTTTGAATTCAACAAAACTATAAAGAGATAAGCATTTTATTAGTTATAAAAAACCTACCAATATTTTAGTAATTATTAATTTGTGTTATATATATATATATATATATATATATATATATATATATATATAAAACATGCTTATCTTATATATAATATCATAATAGTATCTTTATATTTTTCATTATGAAATTATGAATTAGTATATACATTTTATGCTATGGGTTAGAATTTTATTTTTTAGTATTCTTCCTTTATAACTATTTATTTATTATGATTTTAGTTATATGTATATGTACGACTTTTTTAATCATAATCCTAATTGTAAGTGTTATATTTTTATATTTTCCCACAAATTTATATTTTATTTCTTTTTTGTTGCTTATCTAACTGCATTATCAATTACTTAATATTTTTAAATTATCATATAATTATTAATAAATTATCAGTTTAATATAATACAGTGAATATAATTTTATATTACTTTTGAAATTAAACTTGGCTTTATCCTATAAGACTTTCTCATAGTTATTTCGATATTTAAATTTATCAATAATATTTTTGAGTATTATTTATTTATTTAATTTATCAAATAAATTTAATATGATGATAGAATCACTTTATATCTATCTTCCTCTTTATACATTAATCTTTGATCTTCAATATTTTGATTCATTTCGTAATTCTTAGACTTTTATTCTATTGCTCAGAATTATTTTATTATTTGAAATCATCAATAATATTTTTGAGTATTATTTTGATAGATTATTCTATTTCTTAAATTAATTTACATTACGACTAGCCTCACACTATCTCTATTTTTCTCTCTTTATATATTACTGTGCATTTTATAATATTGTAGTTTGCTTTCTTCAGATAGTATTTTATAATAACTCAGAGAGTGATATATTTTATTCTAAATTTAAGGACTAATACTTCAAGTATTTGCATGATTAGTAGATCTAATTCAGCTACTCATTCAATTTTCTATCAAGCTCGAATTTTTTTCTATCCCATTCACATAACCATCTCTTTTGATTTTCTATCCATTTCTTTGCTACTTCAATGTACCAATTGTTTGACAATGCCACTTGGCTTTTTGTAGTTATGCCACTTGGCTTAATTAGATTGCTATTGTAAGCGACAAAATCATCATTTGAAATAAATCATAAATGCTAATAAGGTGAAATGATCTACATCTCATGTATGCTCATCAACAACACAGATAAAGCATAACAAGTTACAATAGAAGGGAAAATTGGACGAAGAAGCAGAATACCTCTGCATCTCTGCCCTGTAACCCTAAATGCAGCAGTTAAGAAAGAAGAAGAATACTCGGGCATGTCATTTAGTCAACTAAAATATGACAAGATTTTGTCAAATCCAGGAATATAACAAGTTTTCCGTGTCAATTTCCGAAATGGAAAAGGAAAAAACTAGTACCTAAGGTCCAAATTAGCTGTTTCAAAGGTTTTTGCATACCCCTCGAGAAAGACATTTATTTGTTTGAACTATCCTTTATCTCTCTCTTAAACGTCTCGTCTAATTAACAATCCACAAACTGAGTAGAAAGGATGAATGTGGAGAAACGGTGATAAAATGCTTCTCGATTTTCTAAAATGCCAAATATTGTAGAACAAATTTTCTATTTTGTCAAAACAACAAATCAGATACAGTAGAGATAAACAAGACAGGTTGACTATTAGATAATGAAGTGTTTTACCTTTTGCAAGGAAATATACTCAAGTTTTCATTATAAATACAATTATAACTATGTGCAAAAGTATCTTATCTTAGCTTCTTCTTCAAAAGTTCTCTTCCTACATCAAAATATCTATCCTAGATGGTCTATGTATTATCCTACTAAACTAGCTCCCGAAATTCATGCACCCTTTCACTCACTGACACGGGCGGAGCTAGCAAGTGAGATACGGGTTCGGCCGAACCCAGTAGCTGTGGTTCAAATATTGTATTTGTCTTAAAAATTCATTGAATATGTACAAATTAAAGATTTTGAACCAGTAACTTAAACGCACTAGAATTCCGAACTCATAAGTCTCAAATCTTTGCTTCGCCTCTCCTTACAGAACAGGAAGACAAAAGGATAAGAATATTAAAAAAGGTTAAGGAACATAATGCTTTCACTTCCAACGGTATAGCAACAAGTCATAAGCAAATTCATGTGTGAAATTGGTGCTTTCTTTCCAATAGTTGTCTGATAAAGGTAAGAGCTCGGTAGAGCCGGGAGGTGTTGTGTTATTAGGGAATTTTTTTTTCTTTTAGGTAGTAATTTTCTTCTTTGCCCCAGAGATTTGTTGCTGTAGTTAAAGTGTAGCACATGATGTGTGGGTTAGACACATGTCACGCGGTCAAACCCTACCGTGGAAAAAAACATGGTTTTTAAGTAGAGAAGGATAGAGGGGCGGGTTATTATCCACCGAGTTTCAGACCATATGCCAGCTAGCCCTCAGGGATTTATTAGTAAAAAGAGTATGTAAATTCTATCTTCTTTTATATGATTCTGATCGATGTTGTCATTCGCCAAGGATTCCATCGGCAGAAGAAATTGCCGAAAGAATCAGCAAAATGCTTGCAGTCCTTGATACCAACATCCTCTGGGTTAACCCTGATTGTGGCCTCAAAACGCGCAAAAGATGCAGTAACCATTTCTGCACTTGTGGACTGTTTTGGAGATTTAGTTTCCGTAGTTTCCATGAAAGGTTTGGTTTTGGAGATTTCATCTTCCAAGTCCGAGGAAACAGTTGCCTGAAATTGGAAAAGATGTCAAAAGAATGTCGAAAAGTAAGGTATTAGCTATTAGCTTCCATTTTACTAAATTATATAAGCAACCTTGGCAGCTTTTTCTTTTGCCCGTTTCTAAAAGAAGACGTTTTACCTCTTCATCGCACAGTTACAAGATACTTAACCCAGGAATATAACAAGTTTTCCGTGTCAGTTTCGGAAATGGAAAAGGAAAAAACTAGTATGTAGGGTCAAAATTAGCTGTTTCCAAGGTTTTTGCATACCCCTCAAGAAAGACATTTATTTATTTGAACTATCCTTTATCTCTCTCTTACAGTCTCGCTTAATTAACAATACACAAACTGAGTAGAAAGGATGATTGTGGAGAAACGGTGATAAAACGCTTCTCGATTTTCTATAATGCCAAATATTATAGAAAAAATTTCTATTTTGTCAAAACAACAAATAATATAAATCAGATACAATAGAGATAAACTAGACAGGTTGACTATTAGATGATGAAATTTTTTACCTTTTGCAAGGAAACTGTTGCCCGTGTCGTTAATGCAAGATATGCAACAGAATCTTCTGCTTCAGCTTCCTCTGCAGTCCAGTTTTGCTCCAGGAGGACCATTGAACAATTCACCAGCCACTGCTGAGAGCACGACTTAACTTCAGTATACTTGTGAGTATTGAGGCCACAATCAGTGTTAAACCAGAGTATGTTGGTATCCTGCAAGCATCTTCTTGATTTTGTAAGCAATTTCACCGGTGGATGGAATCCTGGATGTCGTAAATCCAAGACGAATGCCAGCACCAAAATTCACTCTCTCGCGTAACATGGTATTAACTTCTCAGCTGACCTGGAGTTCTCAATGGTGTCATGAAAGCTCTATTGTCACAATTATGATTGATGTAATCAAGAACTTAGAAACTATCAAGAATAATGTTTCTACAGCAAATTCTAAGTTACAGGAAATTGTGGTTGATATTATTCAAACAGTCAGAAAATGATAATACCTGAAGATAACTAAATACCACTGAAAATGATAATCCTAGTAGACTTATAACGTGCACACATAAGGAAACTCACGTTACTTCTCATATTAAGAGTGCAATAAAATATGATCCAGAACAAAAAGCAGAGTGGCAAAAGAATTTAAAATCAGAACAGGTATACCTCTTTAATAAGCTAGCTTGGCAACTTAAGCAATGTTCTAACTGCATGTTTTCAGCTTCAGCCATTCCATTAGATGCGATTTCTTTGGCCAAGGTAAAAGGAAATTACATCATAGTGATAACAAGTGAAATAAATATTCATTTCTTACATCCCGAGTGAAAATGTGGCATCATGTTAAGCAAAGAAGGATCCTTTGCTGAAACGTCTATTAGTAACCCTACAGTAATTGCATCAAACGAGAAGTCCTTTTTAGTCATTTCCTTCAAAAAAGTTTTTCATTTCGCTGATTTTGCCACATTTGAGAAATCCTCGCACAATAACATTGTAAGTGCAGTTGTTTGGCGAACAACCATCATGCTCCATTTTTCTTAGCATATCTTTAGCTTCATCTAACAACCCTTCTAGATATAGTCCATTTATTAATGTAGTGTATGTAATCACATTGGGAAACAATCCAATCAAACAAAGCATCTCATAAATAGCATGAGCTTTGTCGAGTTGACCATTTTTTCACAATCCGTCAATAATAACATTGTAAAGTTTAATATCAATATCTTCTCTCTTTTTTTCCAACTCATGAAATAGCAACATAGCTTTCTCAACAAGTCCATTATAAAAATAACCACGGATTTGTGCATAAATCAGGTCTGAGCCCCATAGAAAGCAAATCAGCAAAGAATTTTTGCGCAATGCCAGTTCTTCCAACTTCAAATAGACATTGCAAGATAGTACTGTAAGTGAAAATGTTAGGTTTCAATCCATTTCGAGAAATATCATGAAACAAATGCATGGCCTCATCCACTTTCTTCTTCTTACAATATCCATTTATTAGTATGCTGTAGCTAAAAATGTTTGGCTCAATGTTCTTATCAATTCGAAAATTCTCCTTGCTCTATCCATTTGACCGCTTAAGCAATATCCATTAACTATCACACTGTAGGTGACCACATCTGGCTCTACACCTTTTTCGATCATGTGTCTCATTATCTCCTTAGCATCTTCAACTTTCCCTTCTTTGCATAGTCCATCGGTCACTATGGTCAAGGTTTGCACATCCGGATAAATATTAATATTTACCATTTCAGAGAACAAAGCCCTAACCTTTTCCCACTGACCAAACTTACAAAAACCATCAATCAATGAACTATATGTGACAATATCTGGAGGAATGCCTTTTTGTTTCATTTCGTTCAAAAGGCTAATTGCAGCATCTAACATTCTATCTTTGCATAGGGCATCTATAACAATGCTATAGATGTATTCATTGGGCTTAGTGCTTCCTTGTTCCATTACCCTAAGCAAATCGAATGCTTTTTGAGTGTGGCCCATTTTGCTAAGCCCATTCATGACAGTGGATTACATGACTTCATCAGGCTCACAAATATTCTCTCACACCAACTTTTTGAACAAGTTAACTGCATCTTTTATCTTACTTTTTGCAAGAGTTCCTTTAATAAGTTATTAAAGGTGACAACATCAAATGGAATGCCATTCTTCAAGTAAATGGCTAGCACCGAAAATCCGCAGTCAGAAAGATGCATTAGGCAAAAATTGTTGATCGCGATACTCAAGATGAAACCATTAATTGGGATACCCGATTTCAGCATTTGTCGAAAAAGGGAAAGAACAACGGAGTAATGCTTTATATTTACCATAGTCTTTAATAATTTTGAGAAGCTAAAACATTAGGAATGAAATTTCGAGAGTTGCTATAGCTTCGTATGGTGATTTCGGACTTAGGCGTATGTCCGGATTTGAAATTGGAAGTCCGTGGGACAATTCAACGCATTTTGGCGAATGTTGGAAAATGGAAGATTTTTGAAAAGTTTGACCGAGGAGTTGACTTTTTTGATATCGGGGTCGGAATCCAGTTCTGAAAATCTTTATAGGTCTGTTATGTCATTTATTACTTGTGTGCAAAATTTGAGGTCAATCGGACTCGATTTGATAGGTTTCGGCATCGAATGTAGAAGTTGGAATTTATTAGTTTCATTAGGCTTGAATTGGGGTATCATTCGTGTTTTTAGCGTTGTTGGATGTGATTTGAGGCCTCGACTAAGTCCGTAATATGTCTTAGGACTTGTTGGTATATCCGGACGGGGTCCCGAATGACTCGGCTGCGTTTCGGAGAAGTTTCGGACCATTTCTATCCATTTTTAACTGCTGGAGCAGTGTAAATTGCAGAAATATCTGCTGCACAGGACCGAATTTGGAAGCTTATATCTTGCAATATATAAGGAATTATGAGATGATCAAAACATGAAAGTTGTAGCCCTTTGAATCTAGTTTCCAGAAATATAAACCATTTATCATTTGGACATTTGTATCAAAAGTTAAGATAGATTAACCGAAGCCTGGTACTGCTGTTGTTTTCCAGGCAGTATGCATAGCAGAAATTTCTGCTGCGCAGGACCGACTTTGGAAGCTTATATCTCGCAATATATAAGGAATTATGAGATGATCAAAACATGAAAGTTGTAGCCCTTTAAATCTAGTTTCCAGAAAGATAAATCATTTACCATTTGGACATTTTTACAGAAACTTATGATTGATTTACCGAAGGCTAGTACTGCAATTTTCTTCCTGGAAATAGGAGCCAAGTTGCATTTCACACATGCGACTTGCGGAGACAGAATGTTTTTAAGCCTTCTTGTCCGCGATTTTGGGTATATTTTCACCCATAGTTTCTCATTTTTGGAGGTTCTTGAAGGAAATTAACGAGGGATTCAAGGAGAATCGATTGGAGGTAAGAATTTCGGAACTAAAACTCGTTTATATTGTGAAATCCACCTAGAAAATCATTTAAGTCTTGCTAAAAATGGAAGAAATAGGACTTGGGATTTCGAAATTTTAATTGGGTATTTGGAGGACTGTTTGGGGTCGGATTTGAGAACTTTTGATATGTACGAACTCGTTGGGAGATAAGGAACCCGTTGATGTGAAAATTTCTGAGCTTCGAGAAGTGGGCCCGGGGCTCGGGTTTTGCTAATTTCAGAATTTTTGGTATTTTTCGATTGTTTTCGCTTGGGCTTTGTCCCCTCAGCATGTTGTGATGTATTCGTTCTGATTTTGGATGGATTCGACGCGCGTGGAGGCCAATTCGAGGGGCAAAGGTGTCGCGGGCTAGGGGTTTAGCCGGTTCGAGGTGAGTAGTGATTGTAAATGATGTTCTGAGGGTTTGAAACCCCGGATTGTACATCGTAGTGCTATATTGAGGTGAGACACGCGATCGATGATGAGCATGGGGGTCGTTTACTACTGGGGATTATGGTCCGTCCCGATTGATGATTTTTACCGCGTATTTAACTGAAACTTATTTGTTATCATCATGATTTGGGCTCATTGTCATATTTGGGCTTCGTGCCAATTATTTAAACCCTTCAGGGATTTTTATCACTGTTTCCTCACTATTTTGACTTATTACTTGAACTCAGTCATGATGTTTTCCACTGTTTTACAACTCAGCCACTTTTACTCAGTTTTGAGACTTAAATAATATTTTAATAATGTTTTTGGACTGAGAACTACTGCTTTACTATGCCTGAGGGGCTTGTGATGATTTTCTGACTGAGTGCGGCCGAGGGCCACATGTGAGGATATACTGAGTGATATGAGGCCGAGGGTCTGAGATACTTTATATACGCCACGAGGTGGCTTGACTGATATGTGGCCGAGGGCCAAGATTTGATGCCACGAGGTGGCTTGATATTGTGCTTGGGCCGTAGGGGGCCCCTCCCGGAGTTTGTACACCCCCAACGAGCGCGAGTACCCATGTGATGTGAGATATAGCCCGAGGGGCTGATATTCTACTAGGTGATAGCCCGAGGGGTTGATACTGTTCCATGTGATAGCCGGGGGGCTGGTATTGTTCTAGGATTTGAGCCCGAGGGGCTGGTACTGTTCTGAGATATTGCCCGAGGGGCGGAATTGTTGATAAGGAGATTTTACTTGATTTCTCACTGATTTACTGTTTTCAAATGATTTTTTATTGCTTCCTTATAGAATGTCTTGTGCTTTACGTGTTTTCTTACTTCCAATCGTTATTTATATTTATCACTCACTGGGTCGGAGTACTCACATTACTCCCTGCACCATATGTGCAAATTCAGGCGTTGTTGGTTCCGCTCCAGAGTGCCGACTCCTCCCGTCCAGGCGGTGATTCCGAGTCTACAAGGTAGTTGTTGGCGTCCGCAGCCCCATATCTCCCTTATCTTATTGTTTCCATGTTTTTCAAACAGTTGTGCCAGATATTATATTTAGTAGACTTGTATCAGGATCCATAGTTGCTCATGACTTGTGACACACCGGTTTGGGCTGTGTCGGGATGGTTTCTATTATGGTTAGCTATATTTCCGCGAATTATTTCTATTAAATCATGCTTATATTTTTTCATGTTAATTAACTGCTTAAAATGAGATTTTGGTTAAATTGGCTGGCCTTGTCTTCATGAGAGGCGCCATCACGACCGGGTTCGGGGTGAGGGTCGTGACACATTTAATAAGTGGTAAATATAGGAGTTCGTTATAAAATTTGTCTTGTGTTTAATAATTATCAATTTTTATATTACCCGCATTGAATTATATATTTATAAGGTTCTCACCATTTTTATTCTCGATTGCGTAGTAGAATTTTTGAAATTTAATTGCTATTAATAAAATTATTGAATTGAGCAAATTACTTTTTTTTTATTCTACTCATCCTTTTCATTATTAAACATCGTTAAATTATACGCTTGATTATCAATTTTATTTTTTTATTTGAAAACAAAATTTTGTTATTATATAGGTAAGTTATAGCATAGATATTGAAAAAGAGAAAAATATCGTGATATACTAAGAACTTAAAAAATTACAAACATAAAAGAGATAAATGTTGATACTATAGAGGTTGAAACATGCATTTAAAAAGTTAATTGAGAAATAAGCGAGAATATGACAATTATTTAAAGTAGAGAGGCAATTTGACTTTTAACAAAGTTTGGAGGTGTAAGTAATTTCCATCCATTCATTTTTTTATGTTTTTCATTAATTTCTTGAAAAATGGTTAGCAAATTTTGAAGGTGGTGACCGCTAATAAATAAGCATAAGTATTATATGAAGAAATTGGTAAATGACTTGTTTTAATAAGTTTTAACCAACATTTCAAAACTATTCAAATTTAGCCACATTAATGCGAAAATAAATTTTTAACAAAATATCCTTAGCTAAAATACGAAAAAAGTCTAGGAACTTTTATCAAACTGAATATTTATCACAAATTATTCCTGATGTTTGAAAGGTGAAGTTCAAACTCCAAGAAAAATTCGTCGAGTTTGAAGTGTGGTAGTACAAATTCTGCGAAATGAAGTCCAAGTCCACAAAGAAGAGAGTGGAGCAATCATTTGTTACTCTCTTCTCTCACAATTTCACTATTAAGGCGTCAAAACGCACTTAATTGGAAGCAATAATTTTTGAAGAGGAATAGCAGAGGCCAGACTTGAATATGAAAATGAATTGAGGAATGCTAGTGATTAGGCTGCAAAGCGAGATGCTAAAGGAAAGCGACGAAATGAGAAGAAGCTTTTGGTATTTGAACACGTCAACAATGTATGTTAGTCTTGCCGTCTATCTACACGAGCTACCATTCTTACTCTTACAATTAATCGACTATAACTCTTTTCTCACCTATTCGTCCTCATCTTCTTTTGTATTTTTTCCTTTCACTCTCACCTATGATATTTAAGATTTAATTGATCTCAATTAATATATTATCTTTTATTGAAACTAAATGTTCTTCCATTATTTAAGAAAAGATGAATCAAATCGATATAAGTAAATTTATCTCGTGTTTATTTCATAATGATAATTAATGCATGCCTAGTGTAAACCGGTTCTTTTCATATATCTGTTCTTAATTGAAAACTAACCTCTAATTACTCTTACACACGCATTTAAGTAAGATATAGATTTTTTCAATTCAATTGAAGCAGCATTTTAATTACATGAAAGCCCCAAGCCCCAATTACAAGGTTGCATGCTTGGTTAATTCTTGGATTTTATAATTCTACCCTACGCTTTGCACTCTAATTATAACAAGTCAATTTTATTTCTTAAAAGTTTGTGTCAGCAATTCAACAGCTCATTTGATATGTTAAACTTTTTATCACGTTAATGTATTCATCATACTAACGCTTGATATTCCTATAAACTCTTTTAAGTGTGTGTAAGAATAAATATTTTATAACCGAGTACTCAAAAGTTCCAATTTTAATGGACTGTTACAATGCAAAATTTTATTCTGCTTCCTATGTTAATTAGTTCGGTGATGCCCCATAGCTCTTTCATGATTTCGTCTCCCTTAATTAAATTAATACTCCTTGTATATTGTAAATAGTTAATGGTGTCATATTAATTAAAATTTATAACACTTTAAAAAAGTTTATATGCTACTTTTTATGTACCTATATGTCATGACCCACCACATCACCATGCTACGTAGATGCCATTTGGCATATATTAATGCCACGTGGAAGCTTTCATACGAAATAAACCAGCACATGTGGGAAGGTTCTAGAGAAATATGGAGATTTCTCATGGAAGACCTTAGAACCCTATGAAATTGCTAGGAAAGTCCTAAGAAAATTCTAGCTATGTAGAATATTATAGAGAAGGGAGTTACTTGTAAATACTAAGGGCCCTGTGTAATTATTATTATTTACTCATTAGCAATTCAGTTATTATATTCCTAACAATGTTGATTGACAGTGCGTTGCAAAAGGTTTCTGGGCAGAAGCAATTAACACTGCATGCGACTTGGTGAACATGTGCATGATCAAGTCCCTCTTGAACAAAACCCCGTATGAACTACTGAACGGGAGGAAACCAAGCTAACACATTTAAGGACATTTGGCTGCAAAGGCTTTGTCCTCAACAATGGCAAAGAAGCACTTGGAAAATTTGATGTCAAAAGTGATGAAGGAATACTTTTGGGCTAGTCATCACAAAGCAAAGCATACAAAGTCTACAACAAAAGAACTCAATGTGTTGAAGAAAGCATACATGTGATCTTTAATGAATCACACCACCTATGTGGGAAAGATTCACATGATAAGAGTGATCAAGACGAAGAGCAGCCAACGGTTCCTGGTGAAGTCATTGGTATGGAAAATGGAAAGGCTGACATGATGAGTCACATCAAGGAATCAAAAGAAGATGGTGCAACTGTATCTCCAACTGATTTAGAGGAACCTGGTCCCTGAATCACAACAACAGAAGCTAAGAATAGAGTTGTTGATGTTGTGCAAGGAGCCCTAGATGCTGAACTGAGAAGCGGGACTCATGTCAACAGAGGATCACATTCAGAAGAACCTGGATCATCTAACAATGAGATTCAGGTGTCCAACTGGAAGCACAAAAGTTCACATCCTCTTCAAAATGTGATCACTCCTCTTGACTTAAGGATTCAAACTAAATCAAAGTCAAGAAACTCACTTGCCTTCTAAGCCTTTCTCTTTCATATTGAGCCCAAAAATATCGAGGAAGCATTGAAGGATACTGACTGGATCACTGCTATGCAAGATGAACTCCATCAATTTGAGAGGAATAGCGTATGGCACCTGGTTCCTTGACCTGTTGACAAAACTGTCATAGGAATTAGGTGGGTATTCAGAAACAAACTTGTTGAGTTTGGAAACACAACAAGGAACAAGGCAATGCTAGTAGTTCAAGGCTACAATCTTGAAGAGGGGATTGATTATAATGAAACTCTTGCTCCAGTTTCTCGAATGAAAGCCATCAAAATCTTCATTGCCGTTGCATCTCATATGGAATTCAAATTGTTCCAAATGGATGTCAAAAGTGCATTTCTAAATGGACATTTAAAATAAGAAGTCTTTGTCAAGCAACCACCTAGATTTGAATGTCATGAGTATCTTGAGCATGTATTCAAACTTGACAAAGCTTTATATGGGTTGAAGCAGGATCCTCATGCTTGGTATGAAAGGTTGTCCAAATTCCTCCTAGAAAATGGCTTTACAAGAGGAAAGATCAACAAAACCCTATTTCGGAAGAAACGGGGGAGGAACCTGCTCATTGTGCAAGTATATGTTGACGACATCATCTTTGGTGCAACATTTGATTCTCTGTGTGAATAGTTTGCAAAGATCATGGGTAGTGAGTTTGAAATAAGCATGATGGGGGAATTAAATTTCTTCTTGGGTCTGCAAGTTAAGAAAACTCCTAAGGGGACAATGATAAGTCAGCAGAAGTATATCGAAGAGCTTCTAAAGAGATTTGAGATGGAAAGTTCTAAAATCATTGATACTCCTATTGCCATTGCCACTCGTCTAGACATGGATTAACCTAGTTCTCATGTGAACGAGACCATGTACAGAGGTATCATTGGGTTACTCCTGTATCTCACAGCAAGCAGACCAGATATTGTATTCAGTGTAGGATTATAAGCTAGGTTTCAATACAATCCAAAGGAATCTCATATGAAGGCTTCCAAGAGAATTGTAAGATATCTCAAATGAACACAGGACCTCGTTCTCTACTACCTTTCAGGAGACAATTTTGACTTAATTGGGTATGCTGACGCTGGTTATATTGGTTATCTGGTGGATAGAAAAAGCACCTCTGGCATGGCACATTTTCTTGGATCATATCCATTTTCATGGGGTACGAGGAAACAAAACTCAGTGGGTCTTTCAATTGCAGAAGTTGAATATGTGACAGCTGTTTCTTGCTGTGCTCAATTGCTGTGGATTAAGCAACAGTTGGAGGACTTTGGTGTATTTTCTGATTGCGTGTTATTACTATATGATAACACCAGTGCTCTCAACATGGCAAAGAATCCAGTCCAGCACAAGAGAACAAAGCACATTGATGTGCGACATTATTTTCTCAAAGACAATGTTGAAAAATGGCTTATCTGTATGAAGTTTTGCAGCACAGAAGACCAAATTGCAGATATCTTCACCAAAGCACTGAGTAGAGAGCACTTTGAAAAGAATCGACTGGCACTTGGGTTGATAAAGTCAAGTTGATTGGCTATGAAAGAAATAAACAAGTAAAACAGCTAAAAAGTGTTTTCTGGCTAATTCTAATTCATTTCTAGACCATTATAGGTATACATGCATGGCAATTACAGAGCAACCAAGAAGCTAGTGGCACTGCATGTTTTTAAAAAGATGAGGCTCATATTTACAAAACTTGTCAAGGAACCTGATTCCCTTGACATAGGTTAGTAGTCCCTTTATACTCTCATACACAACTTTTTAATGGCTGAAAAAGTGCCACATCATTAAAATGTCAGTTTCTCTTTTTCCCCTTCTTTAGAATCCAAGTGTCGTACCCATTCCTAATCGACTCGACTACCCATAAAATTAATACCCATTCCTAACCGGTCCCTCACCCTCTTTAAATAAACCCAAACGTTGTTTCTATTATCACTGTTCACATCAAAAGCCAAAATCTTCCCTTTTCTCTCAACAACCAAATACTCATTTTCTTTAAGTTCTTACTACAAATCCTCATCATGACTGAGAATCTAGAAGCCTCAAATGTTCCAGGTGTCATCCCACTGTGTCTTCACTTCACGAAGCACAGGTGACAGAGCTCAAGTCCCCTATGCCACCAAGTCCAAACCCCACACAAGATTCTCAACCACCCTCTGCTTCTTCTCCAGCCCAATCGAGTTTTGGTTCTCATCAAAATCGCAAAACTCCGAACCCAAAGAGGTTTGTGGCTGTAACCTCTCCTTCTGCTTCATTGAAGAAAATGGCTAAAGGAGAAATAGTAGAGAGAAGAAAATTAGGAACTTTCCAGTCTGCAAGTAAAAGAAAGCTCTGAGGCACAACAGAGTGTGGTTCATAG
>MCJB01049661.1:0-38996 GCA_002018475.1 Nicotiana obtusifolia
TGGTGAACCTTCAGTTCAGTTACCAAGATAAATCTTTTCTGATGTGGAAGATCAGACTATGCTGCAACCACAGAGCATACTTTGATAGTACCTTGGCTCTGATACCAATTGTTGGGAAAATCGGGTAATTTTCCCACTACGACAACACAACTAGTGAAATGAACTAGTTCAAAAACAAATGAACTAGACAGAACACTAATACAAATACCCGACAAATAATATTGAATATTATACTACAACAGAAAAGAAATAAAGCGGAATAATAAAAGAGACAAAGAAAGAACACACCCGAAAATTTGTTAACGGAGTTCGGCCAATTTAGCCTAGTCTCCGAGCACCGCTCAAACAGCCCGCTTTTTATTAATGTGGGAGAAGAGAGTTTGTTGGGATACAAATATTGAAGGAGGAGGAGTTAATTTATAACTCCAAACCTCCTTCCCAAAAGGTTGTTAACCGATGTGGGACTAGGAAATTTAGCCAAAAAAGTCAACATCGGGGACACGTCAAATTAAAGATCAAATATATGAGTATTACTGACAATTATAAGCTTAATCGATCATTAGGTCAAGGAAGATAGGATGTCAAAACAACTGAAAAACTGGCTTGCTGACCAATTGAATATTTGGAATGCAGACTATATTTTGTATTTTTGTTTTGAAACTTGTACGTTTTATTCAGTTAAACAACATTAATACATTTTCCTCAGCGACAAAATTATTAAGTTATACATAGTTTGCGAAATTCACCATTCAATCATGTATAAATAATTCAGTGCGTGTACTACAAAGTATGATTCATGAAGAAAATTGTCAAAGATGGTATAACACCAAAGAAAATAAATATAGGAAAATAAGTATTTGCTTATTTTACAAGTCGTAACTTCCCACAAGAATGATCTTCAAAAGATTACCATGCTGCAGAAGTTGAAGAATCAAATATCACTGGCAACTGTGCTTTTTATACTACTTATGCTGACTGATGCACATTGTTCTATTTTACATATTTCACAGCTTTTCTTAAAAAGCTAAAGAGTGTTATGATCTTGCAAACTAACTTTGTTCAATATCTCACCCAATGCTTCTACAGTGAACTTGTATCGTTCATGCGATTTCCTCCCCTCTTCCACCAACTTCACAGCACACTTGTATAAATTATCATACCTGTGGACCGGATTCTTGGTGTCAATCAAATTGCAACCATAGTCAAGAGTATAACTACGGTTAATATCCTTTCTCCAGCGTGAAAGAATGTACTGAGGTGGGATCTCCTTAAAACCGTTCTGACTTAGAACACACAACGCGTGCCTGCACAAGAAACCCTCCAGGTTGAATAAACCACAAGCACAAAGAACTTCCGCAACAGCTGTATTCAATGTAACCTCATAATCTCGTGCTTCATTCACATTCTCAACTTCATGTTCCTTAACCATGTAAGTTATAATTGACCCGTCAATACTTACTTGTCTTGTGCTTAAACACGAAAACATTCCCTCGATCTCGATTTGGAATTTTTCGAATATGTGATTGGTATAAACTTTAGATAGCTGCATTTCAAAATAAAATCTTGATTTCAACATAAAACTGGAATTCCTTGATTTTGTATCAGCCAATGCTTCTCTTTGATAGATTTCCTTCGGACATTGGTTATACGCGTCAAGGAACTCTTTCAAGGGAGTATGATTAGACAAATACTCATCAAAAGGAGAAGCCTCTTTCTCACTGATTGTTATAGAAAACATCCCCGCTAGAAATGTATGCTTTAAATAGACAGGGACCCAGTGTTTACGATCTTCATGGAGTGTCTGGAGCCATTTATGGTCCCTAATTCCATGGCATAGTATCATGTCCTCCCAAGCTGCTTCAAACTCATCTGTTTTTGATGATTGGAAAATTGCTTTAGTAAATTCTTTCTTGATTACTTCATATTCATGCAACCCACCCAATTCCTCTGGAACTTTCTTCATGATATGTGACAAAGAAATACAATGAGATGACCGAGGGAAAACATCAGCAATAGCAGTTTGCATAGCTCTAGATTGGTCAATTATGATGGTCTGCGGAGGGCGGCCAACCATGTAAGTTAGCCATGCCCTTAGCAGCCATATAAATGACTCTACAGTCTCTCCTGCAACCAAACCACAGCCTAGTGGGACAGATTGTCCGTGATGGTTAACTCCGGCAATTACCGCTAGTGGAACCTCGTATTTGGTGGTCAAACAAGCAGTGTCAATTCTGACCACATCACCAAAATAACTATACGCAGCCTTAAATCTTGCTTCTGCCCAAAACACGTTCCGCAGGCATCCTTTCTCATTTAGGTCCATTACATAAAAGAAATCAGGGTTTACCAACTGTAGATTAATGAAGAAACTGTGAATAGCTTGAGCATCTCCAGGTTTAAGAATCAAATGGTTGTTGGACTGGTCAATCGTGTTCCTGGATTCACCTTCATCAATGCTTAATTTTCGATCATCATCTGGATCAATAATGACAGTTCGGAATAACCTAATTTTCTGAACGTCTTGATTAGCATCCATCTGCAAGGGCCTTTTACTCCCCGAACTGATGTTTCTATGAGATTTATAGAACTTTTCAGTTGATGGACTAACGAGGTGGTTGTGTTCAAGTTCAACTTCAATTATTCTCCATCTTTTGTTCTCAATCAATCTGAACTTTATCATTGCTGGACAGCCAGTTCTTGTCTCGGGTCTGGGCCGGTTTGCTTTGCTTTTCTTTTTAAATCCTGCACTGCTGCAGCTTAGTTTTCCTCTATACCTTTCCCTACTCTTCCTATACCATGTATTACTCACTCTGACCCCAAATCCTTGCACTTTAGCATAACAATTGTAAAAGTAATATACATCCTCATAAGTCTCGAACTCCATTCCAACAGCCGGAAGAACAGGATTTTTGCCTTCAATAACACCAGATTTACCAACATATTCCGTCATCGCACACTCTCCATCAATCTCGAATTCCTCAGTTTCATCATCGAAGATGGGTTCGGCATTGAGTGAAAGACCATCCATTTGGAATGTTGTAGAAACATCAACATCAATTTCTGTAATATATCAATGAGAAGAGTATTCGTCAAAGGTGGTCAGGGACAACCCCAGGAGAGGAGGGTGGAGGAGGATGAAAGAGAAAGATAAAGCCAAAATAACTTTTTTATATAATGATGTCAATAAGGAAATATTCCAGACGTATTTCTCCCCAACTACGGAACTAATGAGAGGCCGAGGGCTATCGGGAAAATAGTTACTGTATAATATTGCAGAGTGTCTTTTTATGCAGGAAATAAGACAATGTTTCTCTCTGGGAATTCTTCTAACAAGAGTTTGAGATGTATTTTACATTATAAAAGGTGCTGCTTACACTGGTCTAGATGTCAACTTCAATATTAGCCTGAAGTATGAGAAAGCCATAAGGTTGTAAAGAAGAGTACACAGCTAACAATGATCCATTGCAACAGTATATTTACTTCTTATTGTATCAGTAGGAAACTTTCCCTTGTATCTACTTTTTGGTACATAGACAAACACCTGAAGCAAAATTTCTTCAACAGTCTGTGAAAGATCGAACAGCAAAAAAATAACATAGAAAAAGGCTTGATTTACTACTAAAAATAAATAAAGGAGAATATCAATATCCTTGAGCGGATAAGAAAAAGCTCAAATTTGAAGGATGAACATTCCAGCAATAACAGCAAAAAGCAGAATCTTCACAAGATTAACCACGAATATAAGCTAAATATATAAAGAAACAAAAAACCACAAGCACACTAGTTCTACTCATGAGAAGAATCATAGGGAAGTTTAAAGTAAGTACTCGAACATATTATTATCTTTCTGAATGGCAAATTGAAAGCAGCCATTTCTACAGATGAGAAGTTAGGGGATAGCTCACTAGGAGCGCACCCCCTCCCACCTACCGGGGGGTTGCATTTGGGTCCATAAGGGGAGCTATATAATCTGAGCATATATCGAGAATTTCATTTCCTGTGTTCTGTTCTGATAAAGATGAAACATACAACCAAAATCACTAAAATTAGTATTGGCTTAGGTCAATTGAGTATGTACAGCCTAAAATAAAGATCAATTCTTGGAATTAGAGGTGAAGGGTTGAGCATTGAACACTGTGAGCTGAGGGATAAGACAAGGAGATGCAGAAACTAAAGAATTGCAAATTAAAATGGAAATTTAAACAAAGATTCTCACCTGAGCCACTTCCGGTGATCGGCTGAGCTTCCTCTTGTCTTTCAGCAAGAAACGGCGATCGGCGTTTTAAGCTAGCTAGCAGCCCGCTAATAGTAGGCAAATTATCGAGATATGAAGATAAGTTGCATAACTCCTGGTTACGTTTGTAGAAAATTGTCGAAACATGATTTTGTGAAAAGGTTTATATTGGAGTAGTCTGTTAATCAATTGATGGTGTTTTAACTCATTTAACTATTATTTTATTTTCGACTTACAAATTTAATAATGTTTCCCTTGTTGAACGAGGACATAGCTTCCTACAGCTCGTAGGAATATTGCTAACTACATCTAATCCAGTGAGTACTTCATTTATGAATCGTTACAACTGATGTTCAACGCTTAGAAAAGGAAAAGATCTTCGAAAAATGGATTACAAAGAATAAACTTATTTGTTTAAAGCCTATTGAATAAGATTGTATTAGTAACTATTTTAAAACTTACCTAAGACTTTTTAGTGGCTATAGATTTTGGCTATGTTTTCTCAAAAATATTTTGAAAATACTCATGGAATATGATCAGTTTTTGAAAAAATTATAAAAAAAATAAAAAAATTCATCCCAAATCTGCCAGTTTTGATGCCAAAATTTTGGGTAATAAATTTGTTTTCCACTCACAAAACTTCAAGTTTTTTCAAATAAAATGAGTATCAAAACGCAAATTCACCTTCCAAATTTTTTTTCAGCACATTTCAATTTTTTTTTTTTCAAATTTCAACTAAATTTATGTTCGAACGCTAGCCTAGTCTCGAAAAAATGTTTAGTCCGATTTTATTGGACTTTTTTTAAAAGCGAAACGGTTTGGCTTTGATTTTTTCCACGAGCTATACCCAAAGCATTTCCACCTGAAAAGCTTCTGAGGTACACAGCGGACGTTTGGACATAAAAATTATAAAATTTCTGAAAAAAGTGAAATAAAAACTTTAAGTGAAAGTAGTATTTGAAAATTAGAGTTGTGTTTGGACATGAATATGATTTTAGGTTATTTTTTGAATTTTTGTGAGTGATCTGAAGTGAAATATTTTGAAAAATAACTTTTTGGAGTGTTTGAAATTTTCAGAAAATTCGAAAATTCATCTTCAAGTGAAAATTAAAAATTTTATGGCCAAACATTGATTTCGAAATTTTTTTTGAAAAAACGGGGAAACATTTGCTTCGGTTGAAGCCCGAACTGTATATGTTCTGACTTCTAACAGTACATATAGGGTGTGTTTGGTATGAAAGAAAATATTTTTCAATATTTTCATGTTTGGTTGACTTAAATGTTTTGGAAAACATTTTCCTCATGAACTTATTTTCCTTCAATTGGAGGAGAATGTTTTCCCTATCAGGAGGACAGAAAATATTTTCCAAAACTCCTTCTCCACCTTCCCCACCCTATTCCCCAGCCCCATCAACTCCCACCACCCACCCCTGCCTACCCACCCCACTCTCACCCCTCACCCTTAATCTAAATAAAAATATTATTAATAGTACTTTCTTTTCATGTTCTAGATAGAATTTTTTTTTTTTTTTTTTTTTTTTTTTCAACGAAGGAGTATTTTTTTTACATGATATAAAAAAGTATTTTTTTTCATTTCAACAAAAAAAAGTACTTTCTTTTCATAGAAAAAGTATTTTCTTTCATTTCAACAAAAAAAGTATATTCTATGTAAAAAAAAAATATTTGTTTTCATTTCAACAAAATGAGTATTTATTTTTATTTAATAAAATGAGTATCTTATTTTCATGTTGTAGAAATAGTACTTTCTTTTTCAACCAAAAAAAGATTATTTTCTTTTTAGTTATAGAGCATAAATTTTTAATGTTATTTTAGCGTAAAAAAGTAAGCAACACATTAGTTCCTTTGATTTTGTGTTAATTTTAAGAAAAATAATTAAATTCCTTAAAGAAAATAGAGTCCTGAAAACGTTGGGTATATGAGGGTGGAGGGAGAAGGGCGAGCAAGGAAATACGGGGACTTGGGGAAGGGAGGGAGGAGAGTAGTGTAAAAAAATATTCTGTTCTCTAACCAAACACTAAAAAATATTTTTCGGAATAAGTTTTTCACTCACCAACCAAATAAGGAAAAATAAGTGATAAAACCACTCATTTACCATGAAAACATTTTCTAGGAAAACATTTTCCTTCGTACCAAACACACCCTTAATGTGTGCCGAAATTAATGTGATGTTCTTTGAGATACAGTAAAAAATGTAACAAAAAAATGAGCATAAAGAACTGAACATAACCCTTATTCCTTTTATATATAAGGTAATTAAATAGCTGAACAAGAGTGAATAATAATTCTAATGCTTTATGACGTAATTTGAAAATTCATCAAAGGGCCCCTGCAAGAAAAGCTGATACAAAACAAGCAAAAGGGAAGGACTTGCATCAGAAGAGAATGTACAAGATAGTGAATGGCAAACAAAGTACTATGTAGGGGAGAAAAAAAAAGGTTACCCTGGAAAAGCTCTTAAATGCAGGTATTTAACTGTAGATAATAATGTGGGGAAGCCGGTTTATAATTTATACAAAAAAAGTTCAGAAGCTACACAAAATATTAAGCCCCAATTTGGTTTTATGATACATGTTTGTCCGCCGCAAGACGAACCTTATTCAAGGACTCCTTAAATGCCTGCCAAGCAACCATATAATGATCTTGAGAAGTCATCCCTTCTTCAACTACTTGCATGGCCCGTTTGTGCAAATGGTCAAACCGTTGAACAGGGTTACTAATATCTACGTTGCTCGAGCCAAGTTCTGGTGCATACAAGCGTTTAAAATCCTTTCTCCATCGGGTCAAGATATAATGGTTTGGGATCTCCTCTATACTATTGTAGTTGAGCACAGATAAAGCATGTCGGCATAGATAACCTTTAAAGTTGAAACAACTGCAGATGCATCGGACTTCCACCCCCATTTTATCATAAGTAACTTCAAAATCTCTTGCATCCCCCGTGTCTCCCTGAGCCCCTTGTTCTTTAACAATATATGTGATGATCGGTCCATTGGGGTGAATTTGTGCTATACCTGAGCAGTTAGACATCAACGCCATCTCATCTTGGAACTTCAAGAATATTTCTTTAGTATACAAATTAGATAGCTGTAACTCATAATTGCACCTTGTTCTCAAGACGGGGCTAAATTCTCTAGACTCAAAATCAGAAAGAACTTCCTTCTGATGCATTTTTTGCAGTACAAAATCATATATATCAAAAAATTCTTTCAAATTTGTTTGTTTATGTACATATCCATCAAAGAAGGGGCTCATGAACTCACCAGGCTGATCAATAGATATTCCAGCAAAAAATGTATCTTTCATATAAATAGGAGCCCATCGTTCTCGATCCTCATACAAACTTTGAAGCCATCCATAGCCCCTAAATCCGAATTGATGGATCATCTCCTCCCATGCAACTTCAAATTCATCAACTTTAAGAGAGTTATACACCATATTATACAGTACCTCACGGAATACTTCAGATTCCCCCACTTGCCCTACGTTATTGAAAATGCTGCCCAAAATAATAGACAAATTAAGCCGATGTTGAGCCCGAGGAAAAACCTCAGATATTGCATTTTGCAAGGCCATGCAGCGATCTGTGATGATAGATTGTGGAGGGCGTCCTGACATACACGATAGCCATGCTCTCAGTAACCAAACATATGTCTCGAAACTTTCATCAGCAAGCAAACCACAGCCCAACAAAAGAGTCTGCTTATGGTGGTTTAGTCCAAAGAATGCTAGAAGCGGGATGTCATACTTTTTTGACAAGCATGTTGTGTCAACCACAACCACATCACCAAAATAAGCATATGCCGCTCTGGATCTGGAATCAATCCAAAACACATTCTTTAGATACCCTTCATCATTCAAATCCATAATGTAGAAAAAATTGGGCCTCATAAGCTGCATCCGACAAAAGAAGTTGTATATGATTTGGGTATCACCGTCTTTGAGTTTTAAACGTGTGGAGCCATCAATCTGCCCGCTGAATGCTCTTTCATCTGAGCTTCCATAGCCTAAAGTCTCAACAACAGGAGTTCTATACAACTTAATTGTTCGCACTTCTACATCAACTGCTAGCTCTAACTTCCTTTTAACCCCTGCATCCATCTTTTTGTGTGACTTGGAGTTTTGCACCCTTTCAGGATCAAAGAGATGGTTATGTTCAAGCTTAACTTCATCCACCCTCCATCTACTGGACTCCACCAATCTCAACCTTATCATTGCTAAGCAACCTGTCCTTGTTTCTTTTCTTCGGCTATTTGCCTCTTTCATTGTCTTGAAACCCTCACAATTGCAACAGAGAACAGCACCACGCTTCTCTTTGCTGTTCCGTTTCGTCCATGAAGACTTCACCCTGATGGCAAAACCAAGCTCCTTAGCATAGCAGTTGTAATAATTATAAGCATCTTCATAAGATTCAAACTCCATGCCGACAACCGGCGGAGGATAAGACTTCCCCGGGGATGAACCAGTGTGATCATCAATAATTGTTGTATCGCCACCTCCAAGGCCATTGCTGTGAAACTCAAGCAACTGGTGACTATTGTCCCTTGGGTCACTGCTTTCAAAATCAAGCACATGCTCACAGTTTTTCTCAGCTTCATCGCTTTCATATTCAAGAATTTGCCCAGTAGTAGCTTCAAGCTCATTGACCTCAACATTTAGCACTTTGTGACCATCGCTCTCAATGCCATTGCACGTAATATCAAAGGCTTCCTCACTGTCAACCTCATTATCACTTCCCTCATCCTCAGGAAGCTGTTCACTGGTTCCCAAACCTTCCTCCATCTGAAGCCTTCCAGTATAGCAAGATGAATGGGAAAAGGTCAGCAGCGCTTAGATACATGTATCAAGAACTCTAGCCAACTTTTCAGGTGGAACAGATCCTTTCCTTCATTAATGACATGACGAATAGAACTTTTGCATTTCAATGAGCATAGATTTTTTCTTCATAACATCTAAGATGTCATAGGAGAAGCTAAGATCTTACACTTCTATAGGATCCTTCTCTACAGTGAAGCATAATCTAGCTAGGAAGGTGAACGTTGTGTCTCTTGCTTCCCTTAACCACAATCTTACAACTCATAATTAGCGTCCTTCATTCTAGCCCTAAGCAGCAGGAATCACCTGTCAGGATAACGAAAATAAATAAATTAAAGCATCTCTCATGATCAGATCACTTCAACAAATCCAGCTCACAAAATGAAGGTGCCCATCCAACTCAAGACACATGTGGAAAGAAAATTGGTCAAGAGTAAAAAAGTAATGAAGAGAGAAGACGAAGGAGATAAAATGTTCAAGTGCCAAGTAATTTTCACCATTTAGTTTAAGCAAGCAAGAATCCATGTAAAGCACCGTACTATCTTTGTACCTCTATATTACTTATTGAATATAAAAGCGAATTCCAAATTGTTTGAGATATATTAGATAGTAAATGCAACTAAATGTATGAGCACCAAATCAATCAAAAAAGAGTTTTTTATATAACAATCAACAAAAAACAGATTCTAGTGTTGTTATTTTAGAAGTACATATTAAACTTGAAACTCTAGATTTTATTCAACAAATAACTATTCACTGTGGCTTGATATAAATTCTTCCTTATTTATCGCGTGAGACAATAGTAAAGCAGCTGTGATCAATTTACTGACTCTTTTAGTTTTACATGCTGTTAGTTTATCATTGTACAAAGATTAGACCGTTAGCGCACATTCATTTGTGGAATCAGATTAAGCGCGATTCACCCTCATCCTTCAGTATCCCAATCAGTAATGCTAAACTAAGCAAAAATCCTTTTTTCCTTTTACTGGTCGATATTTTACCCAGAAGATTCAACGAGTATTATTTAGTTTTAAAAAAGACTAGTTTTTTAAACATTAATAGGTTTCATCTCGGAAATACAGTCAACCACAATCGCAGAGACTACAAAATTTTCTTATTCCATAACGAAAATAACCAGAAAGCAAAAAGAAAAAAGACTAAAGATTTATAGCTAGAATTGGAGAAAAAAGGGGGAAAAGGAGAAAGAAATATAATTAACTAATTGACATCGAGGTACCGAGAATTGGAATGAAAGTTGGAGAGAGACTGTGGAACGAGATATTACACTATGTTGGACTCACCTTTGCCCTAAAGAAAGGATGAACTTGCCGGAGAAAAAGAGCAATAACGCCGGGGAGACTCAATTGGCAGCGGCAGCAGCAGCAGCACAGGCTTCGACTGGAATGATTAAAGCCAGAGTTATTTTATTAAAATTCTTTTTCTTTTTCTTTATTGGCGAAATTTAATAAAACTAGTATGATTTAAATATTTATTAATGAGAGAATTTTATATATAATAATACAATAATCATCAAAATACTAAAAAAATTATTATATTAGCATAATACATGAATTTAAAATAAAAGGACATCATCAAAACTTACACAAATAATCATGTTAGTTAGATAATTATATATGATAGTTTAAAACTACTTAATGTGATGGTATCTTAACGAACACTTCTTTGTGGACAATACTTTTTTGTGTATGTTTCCTCCTAATGCGTTGGTTGCTCCGCCTTAACCAGGACTCTTGTTGTCGATCTTGATATCCCTCTTGAAAGTGTAACATACAGTTGTTCGTGCAAGAAAACGTATTGTGGTAAATATAATACAATATTTTAGGATGTTTTATCCTTGTATTTTATTTATTATATTTGCAAAACATAAACATACTAAAAATTATTTTCACACAAATTTAAAAGGATATTCCTTAGTTTCGGAAGACGAAAGTTTAATTCATAGATAAGACTATACTTAGAAGCATATTAACCAGTATCATAATTTTTGCATGTATGACGTTATTGTCAAAACTTCTATATACCATCTGTGTGCTATTACATAAGCTATTCGGTGCTTCTAAGTTTTTCAGTAGCATGACGGACATATTTTTTTTTAAAATTAACCAATATACAATGGAAGATCAATTTTAACTTAGTCTATTATATATACGCTGACACTAACATACGTAAGAAATAAGAAACTCGACAACAAACATGTATGGTGAAGGCCATTTGATATTAAAGTATTTAAGTATTTTACTTGGTAGTAATTATTGATATCATTTTCTGCTGAGCCAAAAACTCAAAAATAATTTATTTTTACTATAAAATTTTGCAATCAACCTTTAATTTAGTTGATCAACATATTCATTTCTTCTAGCAAAGATATCTTTTTAATTCTATCATGCGATTTGCATAAATTGTGTTTTAATCTAATGATAGAAATATTTCCCTTATTAAATGCATTACTATTATCATTGAAATTGATAATCAAGTGTTCAAGAAGAACGAAATCATCTTTTATTGGATGCCCTTCTTCATTTCCAATGCGAAGCAAGAATATACTGAATACTGGATCTGTTCTTACTTTATATTTCTTGTCAGTTGAATCTTTTTCTTTTGAGGCCAAAACTATAACTTTGGCAAGCTAGTTTTTACAGTCTCTGATTTTGTGAATTTTGGAACTACTGGTAGTACTTGATATAAATCACCTCCCAAACTATTAATTTTTTACCAAACGGTTCATTAATATCCAATATATCTCTAGAACTCCGGGCAATTATTTCGATCGTTTTACACTTAGCCGTAAGTGCTTCATACCATATTATCAATTTTACTTTCCTTATAAATTTAGCACCACTGCTCTACTTTGATATATTTTTTATAGTTATTTAAGTTTTTTGAAGAGGTATATCAAATCTAAAGTGGGTGGCTTCACAATAAAATCGTTGTTGGTATACCACTTGCTATTATTGCTAACAGTGTCATGCATCTAGATATGATATTTGCAAGTAATGCATGACATAGAAATATTATTTTGATTCCACATGAGGCATCTACAGAGAATAATTTAGTACTTTATAGTACAGTTTACCTATCATTGATAGGGGTCTGGTATTATGAGTAAACAACTACCTTGATTTCAAAGCGCAACCGTTGTTCAAAGAATATCAATGCGGCGGGAGTATAACTATGGCATTAATAATTAGAATTCGGAAACCTTTGTCAGTCAAGTCCAAGTCTGCCTCTCTCGAAAAAAGCTTAGCCATCGTAGAACGGTCAACCTAAACGAGAATGGATACGGCACGACCCTTATACCAGAGTTGACTCTTTATAATATAGTCTTGAAAGCTTGTTCTTGTTTAGGATTTAGCTTTGATTATGTTTCCTCAGACACTTGTATAGCATTTTGATTCTTAATAATATACTAATCTTTTTGCTTTATGTTTTAATGCTCTTTATATGAAAGAAATTTATGTATCCTAAGATTTTTTTTTTAACTTGAATAAGAATTTTACTCATATGATGAATTTAAAAAATAATTAAATTGGATTCTCTTGCTAAATAATTAATTAAAAGATTTAATTATTTGGTTTAACATAAAAAATAATTTATTCTATGTTGATTCGGATCTTAATATTAGTTCATCTCTTGTTTTGAATATTTAATCTTAATTATAATTTTATTCACCGTGTAAAAGATTGATATGACATTTCACCTTTAGATTTTTATGTTTGTAGAATTATTAGTGGTATTGATTCTTACCAACCATTTATTTTTCTCTTTCTCACAAATTTATATTTTTAAATATTTTTTTAGTTGTTGTTTAATAATTGGGTATTTTTCAATATTACACGAAAAATTGATAAAAAGAAATTATTTGAGCAGGAAAATAGTTCAAATATAATATAAAAATATATTATCATGGGGGTATTTTTTTCTCAATTTCAACTCTTTATGCAGACCATTTAATATTACTTTTATTTTTTCTTCGTGTTGGACATTATGGAGTGGTAATGTATTGCCAATACGGAGGATTCTTATGAAATTGATTATTAAACCTTCCTAAATATTTTTAATAAGAATTTAATAGACAAAATTTTATTTATTTTAAAATCATAAATATTAAAAATTTGTATAGAAGGTATTGTAGTCCAAAAAATAGGTTATTGCAGTTATGTCCTTTCCCTATGAGTTCTTCTGTTTAATATTGAGGGTTATTTTGATATATTAATATTGTATTTATGCTTTTATAAAAATATAGGCTCTCATATTTCTAAATGAATTTGACAATATAATACATTCTCAAATTAAATTAATAATAGGACATTATAATATATTTTTAAATTAAATTAGTAAATAGAAATTTTTAAGAAGTATATCCAAAAAGTAATAGGATTACATGACTACAGATATTTACTTGTTCAATTTTATATGAATTAGACAGCCCGAAAGTAATTATACTAATAGGATTCCTAAAGGTAATCATGTAGAATTCCTAACGTGCAGTATTATGTCCGAAAGCTAATAGGATTATAAGGCTAATATCTAGAATTCCGGTTATGTCCTTTTATTATGAGTTATTATGCTTAATATTATAAGGTTATTTTGTAAACCGATATTGTATTTATGCTTTTTTAATAATACAGATAGGTTAAGGTTGACCAAATGAAAAATAATTGAATAGCATTATAGAAATAAGTACAACAACAATCCAGTAAAAACTCACAAGTGGGATCTAGTGACAGTAGTGTGTACGCAAACCTTACCCCTACCCCGGAAAAGCAGAGAGGTTGTTTTCGATAGACACTCAACTTAAGAAGACGAAAAGAGACAATAGATCAATAACGGCAACAGAAGCTAGAAAAATAATATAAGCATAATAAGAGACAGAAAATAGATGGAAAAGCAATAACAATAACTAGTAATAATGTCACAGTACTATGAAAAACGAAAAATAGTGTGACCATAACATAAGCCACTAGGAGTCTAAGACAAAACACTCTCAGACTAGCCTCACCCCTAGTATGAAGTAGAAAACGCTCAACTACCTCCTAATCCTCAACCTTAATGCTCGACCTCCACACTTTTCTTTCAAGAGTCATGTCTTCGAAATTTCGAAGTCGCGTCATGTCCTACAGGATCACCTCTCGCCAATACTTCTTAGGCCGCCCTTTACCTCTTTTCATACCCGCCAAAGCTAACCACTCACACCTCCTAAACGGAGCATCCAAGCTTCTCTTTTACACGTGACCGAACTATCTAAAGCCTGCTTCCTGCATCTTGTCATCCACGGGAATCATGCCTACCTTCTCCCGAATATCCCCATTCCTAATCTTGTCACTCTAGTGTCCTGCACATCTATCTCAACATCCTCATTTTTGCCACTTTCATCTTTTGGATGTGTGAATTCTTGACAGGCCAACATCTGCCTCATACAACATGGCCGATCTAACCACAGCTTTATAAAATTTACTTTTAAATTTTTGTGGAACATTCTTGTCACACAGGACTCCAGAATAACCTCTATTTCATCCACCCCACCCCTGTACGGTGCGTAACATCCTCGTCGATCTCCCATCCCCTTGGATAACTGCCCCAAGGTACTTGAAACTTTCTCTCTTGGGGATGACTTGTGAGTCAAGCCTCACGTCCATGTCCGTTTCCCCCGTCACATCGCTGAACTTGCACTCCGTGTATTTTATTTTATTCCTACTCAACTTGAAATCTTTATACTCAAGAGCCTATTTCCAAACTTCTAGCCTCTCGTTAACGCTACCTCGCGTCTCATCAATCAAAACTATATCATTAGAAAATAACATGTACCATGGTACCTCCCTTTGAATATGGTGTGTCAGTGCGTCCATCGCCACGGTTGAATTGCAGGTATGCTGGAGAATGTAAGTTCTATGAATAAAAATGACTTAAAAGGGAGATATTCTAGCCAAGTTCAGCAAAGAGGAGAAACTCTAAGAAAGTGATAGAAATAGGCATATAAACGCAACAAAAGCAATCACCCAAGACCAAATAATCTTACATGTAAACTAGATAAATATAATCACTAACGAGATAGAAACACTAACCTCTTGAAGTTACTGCACAAATCTTCAATGATATTCACGCTATCCAGGTCTACGGTCTTCTACTGTGTATCCTGAATTTCTACCGAACGTGATACTTGAGTGGCAAATATTTTTATTCAAGAAAAATAGTATCCTTTTTGACAAAATTCGGCCAAAAACTGAAGCTAACTTTTGTTTTGTTTCTGCTTCTGTTTTTCTTCTTTTCTTCTTTCACGTTTTTGTTTCCTTTTGGTTGGAAACAAGACCAAAAAACTTTTGCACGTTTTTCTCTGTATTTCAAACAAGACCAAAAAACTTTTGCTTTTACACGTTTTCTTTTTGGTTAGAAAACCAGACCAAATCAATTTTGAAGTCTTATTCCTACTAAAACGTGTAGCCAAAAACGTGTAGGAGTCTACTACGTACCAAAAATGTGTAGCAGTCTCCTAACCCACCAAAGATACTATTTTCTTATTTAATTTTCTCGTTCTAGAATATTCGGGCACAGTAGGGACCACAATTTAATAACGAGGCTTCCTATTGTGGTATTAATTCGGAATATGAATGAATTAATCATAACACAATAAATTATAATTTATTCCACTAGAAAATTATAATTGCACTCCTCGGTTTAATTTCAAAATCATTCATTAAAACTTATTTAACTCCCCGTGTTAAGATTACAAATACCAATCAGATAAATTAAATTACTGACAATTTAATTCATCGACTAATTTAATCCTTTATACTTCCGCTTAACTTATTTCATGTGACGGGTACAAAATCCACCTGCAGGGTTTTCACATGAAAACTTTCAAGCATCCATAAAGGGGTATCATCAATCTCAATGGTCAAGACACGGATTCTGTCAACTAATTATTATTTCACAAATGCACTTTGTCATTATTCAATTTACCAGGAATACATTAACTCGCAGTTGAGTCATACCTTTTAATAAATCAAAATAATGAACGAAGCACATTGATCATAATAATTATATCAATATTAAGAGTATAAGAACATTCAATGAGCTAGAGATGTAGTTTTATATATTCAGTACAAAAACACTTATCTCTACTTGGTCCGTTCAATACACAAAAATGTACTAGCATAAGAAGTCGGAACTAAACCATTCCCATAATCAAGATAGATTATAATTTAATCTTATGCTACAATCATCAAGATGCTTTGCCAAGTTTCATCTTTGATTGTGAACATTAACTTTATAACTTATAAGAACCGACAATTTAATCTTTCGTGCATGAGCTAAAGCTCCATACACTAAATCGTCTACTATATAAGTAAAAGGCACACATATGAACAAATGATCTATTTGAATTAAGATTTCATTGAATTGAATAAATAAATAAATAATTATTCCAATAAATAAAACATAATACTATAATCAAACCACATGGTTAATAGTATATCCTAACAGAAAGTGCGGACCGAAGAGTCTCATTTGCGGCTGTAGAAGAAGAACTGAAGTTTTAGGGACTTTTGATAGAAACCGCAGATAAAAATGTGCGGCCGCATTTGGTTCGCAAAACAGGTTCGCACTTACAAGCTTGAAAGATTAGAGAATGAGCAAATCGAACAAGTCCGAAGCCTCTTCAAATGTTGTAACGACCCGACCAGTTACTTTAGTTTTTAGATCCATGTTCCCTTAATTAGTACTCCCTGTACATTTCTTTACTATTTTATGACTTTTGGGGATGGTTGGTTCGAGTTTGGAAGGGCCCTGGTTGAAATCGGAACACTTAGTTCCTTAATAATGACCCATAATGGCCAAATTTAACTTGAGTAAATGACCTCGAAACTGGTATTTAACAGCTCCAATAGGTTTGTATGATGATTTTGGACTTGGGCATATTTTCAGATCGGGTTTCGGACGACCCAAGAACGTTTCGACGCTTAATGATGAAAGTTGGTGCATTAAAGTTTTCAAGTTCTTTAAGTTTGGTTTGGAGTAGGATTTGGTGTTATCGAGGTCCGTTTGGGATTCCGAGCCTGGTAATATTTCTGTATGGTGATTTATGACTTGTACGCAAAATTTGGCATCATTCCGTGTTGATTTGATAGGAATCGGACGCGCGGAAGTATTTCTAGAAGTTCTTGAGTTTCATGATTTAATTCATGCGTTTTGGCATCCGATTCGTGATTTTAGATGTTATTTCGGTGTTTTTATCATGAAAACGAGTTCGTATGATGTTTGTGAATGTTTGGCGTGGAGCCCCAGGGGCTCGGGTGAGTTTGGAGTGGTGAAAGAACTTCAGTTTTTCTAGTTTTCTAGGCTGGTGCTGCAGGTCGCGCAAATGCGCAGTTTTGTTTGCATTTGAGAACTCGCATTTGCGAGGAAGGATTCACATTTGCGAGGTTGAGAAAAGCACTTGGGGGGGTTCGCATTTGCGAAGATTTCTGCTGCTTTTGCGAGCTGCCCATCTTCGCATTTATGAAGTTTTTGGTCGCATTTGCGACCTTGACAGAGATGGCCAGTCTTCGCATTTGCAATGCTTTTGTCGCATTTGCGAACAAGATGTCGCAAATATGACATCTGCTATTGGTGCAAGGGATTTTATTACGGGACTTAGCTTCCATTCCCACTTGGTCTTAGGCGATTTTGAGAGCATTTTGTGGGGGGATTTCATCAACATCAAAAGGTAAGGGATCCCTATCAATCCTTTAGCTAAATACGTGAATCATAGGTAGATTCATGAAAAAATTGTGAAATTAATGGGGTTTTGTGAAGAACTAGGGTTTAGGTAAAAATAGGATTTGACCACGAAAATAGTTATGGAATTGAGTAGAAATTATATATTTGGGTTCGGGAGGCTATGGCTAATATTTATCTTCAAAAAATTTCGGAATTAGGAACCTTCTAATTTGAGTTAGATAATTACTCTAGTAACTAAATTATGAACTTTTGAGTGTATATTGACTAATTTATATAATATTTGGCTAGCTTCGGATTGTTCGACACCAACTTGAGATTTAGAGTGAATTTATGACCGGAAAGTGAGCTTTGGAACGAGGTAAGTCTCTTTCCTAACCTTGTAAGACGGAGTTTTTAAGTGTTTTAAATTACTATTTGCTACTAATTCTGGGTGTTACGTACACACGAAGTGATGAGAGTCCGAGCGTGGCTACAAATTATGCTTATGTTCGGGTAGTTTTAAGACCCTATCATGAAATACTTGTATTGTTTGCACTCTAATTGTTAATTTAAGTGCTTAAATTATATCGAAACTTAATAAAGGATTCGTAAAGACCGAACTTCATTTACTTTGAATTTTGGCGGGTTACTTGACCGTTGATAGAAATTGTGCCTCCTTGTGTATTAGTCTTGTGATAACCGTTAAATCGGAGTTCGTAGAGTATTCTATATTCTTGTGGAGCGGGCCGAACGCCTCGGCAGTATAATAGATGCATCTATGGTTCGCGCCGGTCGACCCTCAACAGTGTACACATTATTCTGGATCGGGCCACACGACCTCGGCATAAATCGTGCATGATAATGCTCGGAGTCCGATTACACTTGATATTACCTTCATGACTTGAGAAATTATAGTTTACTTGATGGCCGTATTTGTTGAAGTTAGTAGGTGCTATTGGGAGTTTTTAAATTGATTTATGGTTAAAGAATCACTTATTTACTGTTTGTTATTATGTTATTATTATTATTGATGTATTCCATGCCTATTTAGAATTTCTATACTTTATTTATTGGCCCATAGTAAGTGTCGATGTCGAGCCATCGTCACTACTTCTTCTAGGTTAGACTATATACTTACTAAGTAAATGTTATTTATGTACTCACGCTATACTTCTGCGCTAATCGTGGAGGATTTGAGGCAGGTACATGTAACGACCCGATTTGTCGTTTTGAGAATTAACGTCCCGTTCAGCAGCTTAAGGTCCCGAGCAGCTTTGTAATGTGTATTATGACTTGCGTGTGTGGTCGAATTTGGTTTTCGGATGGTTCGGGATTAGATTGAAAGAACAATTCTTATTTTAAAGCTTAAGTGAAAAGAGTTGGTCAGAGTTTGACTTTTGTGCAAACGACGCTGGAATGGAATTTTGATGATTTCAATAGCTTCTTGTGGTGATTTCGGACTTAGGCATATGTCCGAATTTGGATTTGGAAGTCCATAGGACAATTCGGTGCATTTTGGCAAAAATTAGAAAGTTGAAGTTTTAAAAATATTTATAAGTTTGACCGAGGGTTGACCTTGTTGATAGCGGGTTCGGATTTCGATTCCGAAAATTGGAATAGCTCCATTATGTCATTTATGACTCGTGTGCAAATTTAAAGCCGTCCCGGATTGATTTGGTACGTTTCGACACGAGTTTTGTAAATTGGAAAGTCTAAAAAATTCATAAGTGCGATTCGAGGTGCAATTCGTAATTTCGACGTTGATTGATATAATTTGAGACCCCGAGTAGGTCCGTTTATGTTACAGGACTTATTGGTATATTCGGACGAGGTCCCGAGTGGCTCGAATGTGTTCCGGACGGGGTTCGGATCGTTTGGAGCCTTGTTGTAGCTGCTGGAAATTTTGTTGCTGGTGCAATCGCTTCTGCGAAGTCTTGGTCGCATAAGGGACTTCGCAGAAGCGACTTTGCAAAAGCGAAAAGATCATCGCAGAAGCAGCTGGGAAAGGAACAAGGCAGTGATCGCAGATGCGGTCTCTGGCAACGCAGAAGCGATGGGAAGCGCACAAGCGCAATTTTGTCTCGCACCTGCGTTTGCACAGAAACGGACTTTCTGCCGCATGTGCGATTAATCAGCCGGGTAGTGCACTTCGCAGAAGCGAGATTGGTCTCGCAAAAGCGAGCTCACAGGCGTGCAAATTTGTTCTGCATGTGCGAAACTGGATAGAAACATAAGGATCGAACTTGGTCATTTCTCCATTTTTGTTTTGAATTTTTTGGAACTCGGTTTTGGGCGATTCTGGAGGGATTTTTCACAAGCTTGATTGGGGTAAGTATTCAATATCTGAAAGTGATTATATTTCATTATTCCACGGTTATATTCATAGTTTAATTCAAATTTTGTGGAAGAAATTGAGAAAAAATTGTAAAACTTTTCAAAAACAAAAAATGAGGATTTGGAGGACGACTTGTTATCGGAATTTGATAATTTTAGTATGGTTGAACTCGTATCGGAATGGGTGTTCGGATTTCGTAACATTCTGTTGGAATCCGCGATGCGGGCCTCGGGTTGACTTTTTTAATGTGAAATTTAAGTCGACGTGTTATTATCCAGAATTATTTCTAATGAATTTTAATAATGTTATGTAATTAATTTGGCTAGATCTGAGCCATCGGAGGCCGTTTCAAGCGAGAAGGCTATTTTAAAGTATCGGCCTAACTTCGTAAAGGTAAGTATCTTGCCTAACCTTGTGTGGTGGAATTATCACTTAGGTATTGAGTCTTATGTGAAATTTTATGTTATGTGAAATCCGTGTACGCGAGGTGACTAGTACGTACTCGGGCTTATACATGCAAATTCTATTGGTTTAAATTCTTAGGCATCTTTTATGTATTTATTTGAAGATTGTGGGCACATATTACATCCTTTATTGGCCGTGTTCACCATTACATGCTTTATTTTGAAGTTGTTGTTACATGCCACATTCCTTACTTGCCGAGTTTGTTTATATGATAATTTGGTGTGATCTTTGACTTTTACGTGAATTTTGTGCTTTGTTGAGTTGCCATTTTGTGGAAATAATTTCATCATGGATTTCTCATCTATAAATAATTAAATAAAAAATTAAAAAGGAGGAATTAATCTATTTACCTAAAATCTGAATTAAAGAAGGCGTTGTTCTATGCTGAGTTACTTTTCCATCCTTGCTGTTGTTTTGAGATTTCATATACGTTGTGTGGAGTCTTGGGCCATTTGTAGTGAAATTATTTGATTTCGTTGTTCCTTTGGAAAGGTTGTGGCCTATGGGCAATTTGTAATATGAGTTGATTATGCTGTGTTGTTGTGATAATATTCTGTGTGAATTATTGTGTGATTTAGACATTTCACTGTTGATATTATGTGGACATCAGGGTGGCATTCCACTGTTGATAATATGCGGACATAAGGGTGGCATTCACTGTTTTTGTGTGTGATGGGATATTGTCTGGGATGAGTGATAAGGATGGCTATTATACATAGTGATAAGGGAGGCTATTATACGGAGCGATAAGAGAGGCTATTATAGGAGTGATAAGGGTGGCTATAGGAGAGATAAGGGTGGTTATAGGAGAGATAAAGGTGGCTATTGATATTCTGGGCGGAGTGATACAGGTGGTTATAGAAGAGATAAGGGTGGCAATATCAGGGATGTTATGTGATGACATGGCATTGTTGTGTTGGTGATTTTTTGTGATGTTGTGATTCTCCTTGTGTTTAATATACACTTTGTGTAACTTGACTTGTGTTTCGGTGAGCTAACTGATATCCTTGATATTTCTTATTGATTTGGGTTGCAGTAATATACTTGCACATGCATACACTGCAGCATGCCACCTATACTAGCTCACGAGTACGTAACTTGATAATTATCTGATTCGTGTTGAAAATTTGGGCACGAGGTGCCGTGAGTATATAATGATTTTGTTATTGGCACGTGAATTGTCCAAGCAGATGTGATATGAAATGTGGGCACGAGGTGCCGTGGGTATATAATGATTGTAATATTAGCACGTGAACTGCCCGTTCAGTTGTGAAATGAAATGTGGGCACGAGGTTCCGCGAGTAAATGATGATTTTATTATTGGCACGTGAGTTGTCTGTGCAGTTGTGATAGAGATATAGGCACGGGATGCCATGAGAATATGAAAGTGAGCTGAGACCCATGTTTATTGATTATGAGATGAGGTATCACAGAGTGACTTTATTATGGAAAAACTTATATTTGAAAAGCTTGTCTATTTGACTGTACTTGTGTTCCTTATTTGATTGAACAATATTTATGGTGTTCTTATTGCCTTATTGTTATTATCCTTGGTTGATTCTTGTTTCCATCACTGTTATTTGTTTTTCATTATTTTCCTATACTGCTATATTTCAGCTTATTTGACTAGTGAGTGTCTTGACTGTACCTCGTCACTACTCCATCGAGCTTAGTCTTGATACTTATTGGGTACTGGCTGTGGTGTACTCATATTGCACTTCTGCATATTTTTGTACAGAGCCAGGTATTGGAGATATCGGACTCGGGCATAGTTAGTGTGTTGATCACAAGGATTCAAGGTAGAGCTGCTTGGTCGTTGCAATCCTTTGGAGTCTTTCCATTATATTGTACTGTCAATTATCATTCGAACAATATTGTATGTTCGATCCTTGAGATCATTTCATGTATTAAGTTAAAGTTCGTGACTCAGTATTACCAGTCTTGGGAGGTTGTTGTTTCCGCCTTTGGTTTCGAGACTTGTAATAAGTTATATGTTTAAAAAAATGGCTTGAATTGTAATTGTAATCGGCTTATCTAGTCTTAGAGACTAAGTGTCATCACGACGCTTGTGGTGGGATTTTGGGTCATGCAGTGCATCTGCTAGTCATTCAGGCGCATACCCTTGTTACCCCGAGGCATAGTGGTGAGCTGCTCTCTGCGTCCATTCTGCAGCACCGCAGTCTCTCTTTTGTATTTATTTTTTGTCTATCTTATTCCAGACAGTAGTATAGGAAGGTTTTGTATATTCTACTAGTTGCTCATACACTTGTGACATCAGATTTTGGGAGTATTCTAGTAGACACTTTATGGTTTTGAGTATTTAATTCACTGTATTTATTCTTTCATTAATTTATGCTTTACTTAATTATAAATTCCTATTAATCATTCTTTTAATAAATATATCAAATACTTTAAAATTATTAAAAAGAACAACTAGATGACTAGTTCATCGTTGGCTTGCCTAGCGGCAACGTTGGGCGCCATCACGGTCTATAGGAGAAATTGAGTCGTGGCAAATGCGGCTCGTAGAAATTAAAGTGTGGCCGCAAAAGCTGATGTGTGGCTGCAAAAGCTAAAGTGCGGCCGTAAAACTCCTCCAACCGAAAGCACAATATTATCAACCTAGCTGAAGTGCGGGCCGCAGAAGTTGAAGTGCAACTGCAGAAGCTGAAGTGCGACTGTAGAACCCTCCGAAGGGTATTTTTGTCAGAGATTTTGGGAGCCCTATAAATAGGGCTTTATGACTTTTTAGGGTATTATTTTCATTATAGCGGCAGCTGGTCGTTATTTTTAGCTATTTAGAGAAACTTTGAGCTACAATTAGAGAGGATCAATTACTCTTTCCTTTCATTTTAGTTTTATGTTTTTAAATATTTCTTCTTTTCATCTTTCTATGTCTATTAACATGAGTAGTTATATTTTTATCTAGGATTATGATCCAACCCTAGTGTGTAAAACTTATAGGTATTTAATATTATGCTTGCTATTAATTGAGTTAGTATTGTTTAGCCTTATTTATGCCTTAAAAGTTAGAATTGATGGTTGCAAATATTGATTCGTGCCTATTTGACTTTGTTTTTACTTGAGAAAGAGGAATTTAGTCTAGAAAAACTTGGCAAACAAGAAACTGAACTAGTTGAGTTATTGATTAGTTTAATTAAAGGAGTTGAACTAGAGATAAGGATAATCTAACTTGGACTCATATTCAATTGCATTTATAGATACCTAATTGGACTTGAGAAAGCTAATTTGGGCATAGTCACTCGTTAAATCGAGAGGTATTGAGTGAATACTTGAGTATGGAGAGTTATAACAACCCCGATCTACCAACCAAGTATAAATTTACTTTACCCATTAGGTTTACACTTAGGTTAAGAATATAAAAAAAATATATTTCAACTATTACTTAGTTTCTAGCTTAGTCAAAATCCTTAGTAGTTCAATTAGCAAAACGGATACACACTTTTGATTGGAAGTTAAATTTAGTAAAGCTTTGATAGTACCCTTTTACCATTTTCACTTAATGCCATATGATATTTAACTTAAAGTGTATATATATATATATATATATATATATTGCCTCATATTTTACTCGTGTTTCGTGGATTTCGGATGTAAAATATATTGATTTATATTAATTCGAGGTGTTTTTATATGTGTGAATCATCCAGAAGCAATTGGGGGCGAAAGGTGCGAGATTAGAGCCAAAACGGAGGAAAAATAAAAAATGTGATTTTAGCGCCACAGGCAGCGGCCCACGCCACCTGTGGCGCCATTGGCAGAAACTTCAGCAAGCCAACGCCAGGGCCAATACCCCACGCTGCCCTGGACTCTGGATGACGGGGTACTTTTGTATTTCACCCGGGACAAGGTTATTTCGGCCCAAGACTCCCCCAACTTGTTTAAAAGCAAGTCTAAACCTAATTTGAAGGATATCTAACATACTTTGAAGGAGAATTCACGTGGGGGAACACACGCCACGCTTGGAGGAGACTTCTAACTAGTTTTTCTTCTCTTCTCTTCCTTTAATCTGATAGTTTATTAGTTCTAGAGTTTTGGGTGCTACGTGGACGTCGTAGTTTGAAGCTTGAATTATTCTTATTATTTTATCATATTAGTTTATTTATTCAATCTTGCGCTTAATTATTCGATTGCTTGATCACCAATTGAATACTATTTAAGAATCTAGGATTGAACTTGAGAGAGAGAATTTTAGATTGCAAATAAGATTGAATAGAGCAAGATCTTGAACTCGAGCATCTGGACTTATCATACAGATTCTCATGAAAATAGTTGTCTCCAGAGAGTCTATTGGACCTTAAAGAGTAGTTGTTGAGTACCAAAATTGACCATTTGTAATAGCTTTAGAACAACGATCAGCTTCTTTCTGACTTCTCATATAGTTCGTTTATGGTATCCTAGCCCCTCTTCGGGACAAGTTATAGTATCCTATAAGTAGAATGCATTTTGTCTTGTTTTTGGTATCATATACCTCTATGATTCTGATCAATTTATTCTGTTGTTATGCAGTATGAAGATAGTGTATAGATTAGATACTTGCAAAATATACAGAGGATTCCTTTTGGTGGAATGATGGCTCATGCCAAAGAAAACTCTCCTGTTAAGTGTTAACAAAGAGCCAACCCAAAGGAAATCTTAGACATCTATACTTAAAACTTTGGCAACTGGATTTCTTCTGTTTGTTTCATCTTCTGTGAGCCCTCCAATGCTCAATACAGGTGTGTCTCGGAGCGGGAGAAAATAAGGTATTGGTTTATTAGGGCATTTTAATGGTCTTGCCACAAGCAAGATTATTTCATTTGCAGAATAGGAGCCGAAATGTTATCTTGAGAAGAGTGTAAAAGTGAAGACAATAAAAATAGTAGAAAGTTGGTGTAAATTTTAACATTTTATATTTCTTCTATCATATTACCAAATTCGTAGACTTTTTAGCATGATTGGTCTTCTTTTATTCCCTAGAAATACATTGTCACCAGAAAAAGTTGTTTATTTACGATCGTTTTTATATTAATGTAAAAATTGTGCTCCTTCAAAAAGAACTAACTTGAAGCTGAGTTAAAGAACTTTTACTGTGTGAATGAGATTATTTAGCTCTCATATACAGCTTCTAATTTAATCTCAAAACATCATACAACTTACAAGAGTCTGTTTTAGGGTTTGGGAAGAAGTGTTCTCTTCTCCAAGCTTGCATGGTTTTGGTTAAATTCTATTTAAGTTGCAGAGGAAAGTAAATAAAGAGAAAAGATTGGAATTAAGAATATTCGTTACATTCAACTTTGTTCAGGCCTTCATTTCTATTCTTATTTTCTAGCTGTTGGTATCTTAGGCACATTTTTGTTTCAAACTATGTTGTTCCAGTAGGTGCGTTGACTTTACGAATCATTACCATTAATGCTATTAATCCCAAAAAACTTCTTCAAGAAGGCTAATGTTCTTTGGAGCAATTTAAGGTTAGAAAAATAAGAGGTTGTCAGATTCTTCTACTCGATTTGCCTAAATCAAAAGCATAAGAGGAAATTTTACTATATTTCTTTACTACTCTTTGACTAAGGCAGCTCATGAAGAAAAGGCATGAGACATGGAAGATAGGTGAGGATTGGTCGTATAGATAACTTCTTTTGATCTAAAGTTCTTTTCAGTATCACGCATTCATTCTTTTGGTATGTTCATAATGGTGCAGCATTTTATATTGATTCTATTGGTACCATCCAAGAGGTGAAATAAAGCACCTGAGTACCTCTAGAAAGGAAGACTTGGTTTGAGTGTCACCACACGGCACACGTAGGTGTGGAATCCACATAGTCGCCATAAAGGTTTGGAATTTTAGCTTTCTTTAAGGATAATTTTTATTTTTAGTTTTCTATTTATTTTCTATATATATTTACATTGTCTCTTTAGGCTACTATTGGTGCACTAACATAAAATTTTGTTGAGGAGTGGACCTCGGATAATGATTTAGGGTCAATGGTGTTACGTCTGTCCCCATAGGTGATATTACTAACATGCTTAATCTTGCACAGGAAGAGATAAACGATAAGACCAGAAAGTACACGAGCCTGTACAAAGCTGGGAAAAGTATGATATTGACATGGCTGCTCTACACCTTTCATTAGATGCTGGTGTAGAAGAATTATTTTTGGTAGGATAATAATTTCATTCTACTAGATGTGTTTATATAATAATTACAAAGGGGAGATAACATAAGATATAAAGAACTCTACTCTAAGTAGATAACATAAAATATAAAGAACTCTACTCTAAGTAGACATCTAGTCTATACCCCCTCAACTGGACGGCGGTAGGTAAGTCCAAGCTTGGACCGAAGAAGCAGCCGTGGTTAGAGTAGTGGCCAGCGCTAGGTGGAGGGGGGAGGGGGGCGGCGCTAGGTTTAGGGGTATGTAAGCCCTAGGAAACTAAGAAAAAGAAACTACGGTTGCCAAAAGGAATTGTGTGGCATCTTACTTTCGCCGATAAAGAACCAAAATTTACAGACTGATACTTTATAGGATTCACTATAGCCAATTAAGACTACTGGTTATCTGACTGAAGAATCAAAATCTGGGAAACGACTAGCTTAGATAGCTCGTCAATTGTAGCTCGGACAGGGAGGTGCTGGAGCATCCATCCATGAGTTGGACAATCCCGCAACGGGTGTCCTTGAATGCCGCAAGCCTAGCAGCGGCCACGGTACGGCCTTCGATGCCTGCGAGAACCCGAGGAAGAGACAGCAACTGTCGGGGCTGACTGGGCAGGCATGGCCGAGGGAAGTGCCATCGAAAAGGAGAAGAGGGCGGCGGCGGTGCTAGGTATAGGAGATGTAAGCCCTAGGACCAAGGCTCATAATGATACCATGTAGAATAATTATTTTTGGTAGGATAATAATTTCATTCCACTAGATGTGTTTATATAATAATTACAAAGGGGAGATAACATAAGATATAAAGAACTCTATTCTAAGTACATAGCATAAAATATAAAGAACTCTACTCTAAGTTGACATCTAGTCTATAGCTGGTTGGTACCTTCAAGCTTTCTTTTAGTTATAGACTTATAGTAAAGTAATGTGTTAATTCTAATGGGTCATTTTCATAGTGATATATAAGTGAGAAATTGGTCGCCGTAGATAAATTTTTCTTACTAATAATACATGATTCATATCACGTAAGGCGGTTTCCAACTCCTGCTGCTGCCTCACCACCATGTTCATATCCAAGTTCATTGTTTATACGACCAGTTGAAGTCAGTTCTTCTGATCTGCTCATATTATGTTTTTTCTATTCACTTTTACTTGGTTGAAGTTTAATCAGGACTCAACTTTTGCACGTTTGGCCGACAGTAAGAGTTCAAACTTAGTTGATTAACTATCACTATTATTCCTTTAGTTTCCTTTGATAGTTAAAATTGGTTATGAATGAAGTAGAGGGAGAAAATTATCCTTTGTTTTCCAGCACTTTAAACAAGTTTTTCCTCTTTGCTGACCAGTTGAAAAGCCGCCATGTTTAGGAACTTCAAAACTTATGCATCCTTGTAGCTGGGTGCGGCTCAAACTTATTCCATAATCTTTTGTATTTATTGTTAGAGATGAGAGAGCCACGATATAAGTGTGTACCTTGTTTAGAAACTACAATTATTTCTATTTCTCATTCTTCTATGACCCATTGGTTTTATAGTTCTTATATGCAAGGAATTTAAAAAACCTTCATCAATTACATTGTCACGCCTTCTTTTGTACACCCCCGAGGAGTGTATAAAGTAATTTTTCCAGTTAAAGTGACATTATTCGAAATGGGGTTATTTATTTAATTTTTTCAGAGTCGCCACTTGGAATATTTTGATTGGTGTCCCAAGTCACCGGTTTATTTTTTTTTTTAAATCCCAAATCGAGGAAAATTTCGACTTTCATTGTGAAGTTTGCGAACCAGAAATTCTGAGTAAGGAATTCTGTTAACCCGAGGGAAGGTGTTAGGCATCCTCGGATTTCGTGGTTCTAGCACGGTCGCTCAACTATTATAATTGGCTTATTATCTGATTTTAATACATGTTTGTTTAATTATTAGGAAAAATTGTAACGTCATTTAAAATATGTCATGAACCACGTCACATAAATGCACCCGTAATCCGTAACATATTTCATTTAACATTGAGATTTATGCGACCCGAGTTTAGGAAAGTGAATTATTAAAATAACGCGCCTAAAGAAACTACGCGTTTTTAACTTTTCGAGGGCCAAGGAAATTCGCTGAATAGCACGCCTCGATTTTCTAAAGATTTTAATATTGATTAAATGAGGGCCATGCATTTTGAGATTTTATCTGGCACGACACACCTCGAATTATTTCAAAAGCTTCTATTATTCGAAGTTGTTAAAATCGGGTTACATGAAAGGCACTCCCGAAATTAGCATTGTTACTATGTCACGAGAACCGTACCCATAGTCGCATTGGTTTATTAATCGCGCCTAAATTTGTATTTAACTATTAAGAGGGTCATGGGTGATCGTTGTTATTTGTATGGCTCACCTCTATTAATTAAATGAGTTTCTTGAACCTAAGGTTGTTAGAACCATATTTATATGACTACTAAGACTGTTTGTGGTTTTTATGCATTGGGCCAACCCAAATGAAATTCAGCAGCCGTAGTTTGAGTGGGATATTGAGTTAAGACAGCAGGCCCAAAAGGCCACAGGATACCTGCTTCCATTCAGGCTCAATTGTGAGCCCAAACTTCAGGGCGTCAAACATCCGAAGCACTAGACCTAGGTTCGATTCCCAGGAGTACCACGAAGGAAATCAGAGACAAACAAAGGCACTGGCCTACAAGCTGACATGCTCTCAATGTTTACATGAATAATCAGCCCTCAAGATTACATCCAATTTTCACTAGTTTCAACAGACAATGTTGGAATTCAAACTTCAATTAGACACTCTTTAACCTACCAATACAGTTTGGATTCATAAACTTATATACGAACTTTCTGCAACTAAACATTAAAAACATGCATCTTCTGAGCTATTAGACTTTCTGAATGAACATAAACATCATTTGACCCATATTTCGCTAGAACACTTAATAGTATTTGCCTAAGGAGTGTGAAACTAACATGAAATCAGACTAAGTAAACTAATCATTTGATCAAAGCAAGTGTTGTATATGCTGTAACAGTCCAATACAATCCATACTACGCTATTCGCTCAACCAAAAAAGTTACTCTCTAAGTTTCACAACAATCCTGAATCATATACAATAGCAGTTCACCTATTCAATACAGCATTCAACTAAACAAATAGAACACAATAGATTATCCAAAGAAAAAAAACACTGTCAGACAAATATATGACAGAGTCACCAAAACAATTCATGCTAAGCTTTAAACTTTCTTCTTCCATTTCATTCTTCAAATTGACTTCACAAACAATGAGACTCGAGATGTGTACCTGAATATTGAAAGGGGAAGGAATTAAAGGAGCAGCAATCAGCACTACAACAGCAGCAATCGAATAATAACAGTATAACCAAAACCAGTTCAGACACAGCTAATGCACACTTTGGAAGTTTTCAGAGATTTTTGATTGACAATGAACCCAGTGAATCAGAAAACCAGAAATCAAAACCAGTTCCTAATTATCTTTAGCTTTCCGGAATTTTTCAAAGAGGATTTTTAATTGAGAATTTTGAATTTTCTGTATCTTCCTCACCCTAAAATTCACTCGAAAATCTGCTAGATGTCTTTTCCACGCTCAAAATCTCTCTATTAAAATCCGTGTGTTCCAATCCTCCTTTAATGCCAAAATGCACATGCCTTTATAGGCAGTCTGTTAGTTAGTTATTGACATTCAACTATTTTACATTTTAATCCTTTTCAAATTTTCAGCTTAACTTAGCTACCTTTCCATTTGATAACAGATTTTTATTTAGTCCTTAGAGGCAGCTTCTCAGAAGCTTCATAGTCAGTTGCTTACATATTCTCTACTGACTATTACCTAAATTATCCCTTTACGACACTGATTTTACTCTCTAAACCTAACGGGTCGAGTTGACCCAATTTCAAACACTATTGAATCCAATTCAACCCCTTTTCTTTTAGGGCTTTTGATTTTTAAAATCCAATTCGGACACATTTTTACCCGTTCCCTTTTACAGAGTCTTGACGACTCGATTAATTTAGGCCCAACGGAAAGTAAAACAACAAAACACTAGAGAAAAACAGACGATAAAACCTAAAGCTTAACATGCAGACACGGACTCTTTGACAAAATTAAAAATTAAAACTAGAAAACTAAAAGAAAGGGGTAGAAGATGAGAACAATGAAAACAAAATGAAACAAAAATGAAAGAGAAAAAATGAGGAAATACCTTGGACCGAATGGATTTAACAGTAGGCTTGAAACGGATAAAGTCGACCTTGACTTCGATCAACTCGAAAAACTTCGAGTAAGAACTTTTGAAACTTTTAGGGTTTATTTTTCGATCTGGAATTGGAAGGGTTCTAGGGGGTTTTGAAGAAAACGGAGTGGGGATTTGGGGTAATGGGACGATGGCGGTCCTAGGGTATAATTTTTAGTTGATTTGGGGACGGATTGGGTGGTGTGCCAGCCATGTTCGTCGATGGAATTTAGGGCGGTTCGATTAGGGTTCCTAGTTGGGCGTTAGAGACGATGAAATGGGGTAGGGGGGTGTATTCGGACAGATATATAGGCATGGGGGAATCAGTTGCGAGCCGTTGGATAACCTAGGATCAATGGTTCAGATCAAAGTTTGACCAAATGGTGTCGTTTGGGTGTAAGGGGGGATTGGACCGGGTTTGGGGAATTAAATCTGGGCTGTTCCGCTCAACTATTAAAAGAAAAATATTTTGGGCTCGTCTAATTTTTAATTAAAAGCCCAATCCGAGTTTCTCTTCTCTTTTGTTTTTATCTTCAATTTCTTTTTGTTTTTAATTTTCTTTTTATTTTTAAAATAAAAACCCTAATAGTTAAAAAAAATCCTAAGTTACCTAAATGTGAAATTAAGCTAATTAACTAATTATAAAAACTATAAACAACACCTAATTCTAAGAAAAAAATAAACTAAGAATTAAAGATTAAAGATAAAAAATGTAAAAATGAACTATTTTCGTGATTTTCAAATTTTATAAAACAAATAATTAATAATTTAATTCTAAAAATGTAAAAACAAATCCTAAATGCAATGCATGATGTTTTGGTATTTTCATGATTTAATTAAAAATTAAACAAGCAAGAAAATGTAAAAAATTAAAAAATCTACTAAAATTCCTAAAATAGCGAATAATAATTAAAAAAAATCTATTTTTTTATTTATTTTTATAGGAGTATTCTGGGCGTGGCAAAAATCACGTGCTCACAGCTGCCCCTCTTTGATCGGAGACACGAAGGGTTTTCGGCAAAGATAAAATGAGCAATTCTACGGGATTTTTGCCTATCCGAGACACCATGAGAAGCATTTTTTGAAAAGAGTCTGACCGAACCTTGCTTCAAAAATTGCCTACATATCCTTGGCTACAAAGGAATCAGGTCAGTGTAGTTCTGGAAGTTTTGGTAGCTGGGACTACCAGGAAGCTATGATTTTCACTGTTGCTGCTGCTGTTACTGCTTGCTGCGCTCCTTTTTACACCAAAATGGAAGATAAAAAGCTAAGCTAGCTACGTCTATCAGCTATGAGTTACAAGATTCCTATCTAGCTCCTTTTTACTCCAATCTGAATCTTGATGCTCGTCAGCTGTAGGTGCTGGTTCTTTCTTCAGCTTTTGGATCAAGGCGGGACATGCGAAGCTTATGACTTCAATCAAATTTTTGAAAGCAGACCGCATCCTTGTCCATTGCAGCATTTGAATTTACTTCTTTTTTTTTGTGTTCTTTTCTTCTTTTCTTTATTCCGAATTGAGACTCATTCTTTTGGTCATCTCGAACCCTGTGCCTCGAGAAAAAACCTGATCGGACACCAAAACCAACAAATGAACAAAATTTTCCTGCCCTAGTTTCACTAGGAAAATTTCGTGAGTTATTTGTAACTAAAAGCTAAACTATTTCTCTATTGGAAACAGTAAAATAAAGGAAGGATTGCCAGGTTATGCTGGGAAGCCGATCGGGTTATGCTGGAAAAGGAAGGGTTCTCGGGTTATGCCAAGGACGTTATCGGGCGATTCTACTGGGGAAAAGAAAAAGGGTCTCTGGGTTATGCCGGGGTAAAAGAAAAACAAAGGGTCCTTGGGTTATGCCAGAGAGTCCACGGGTTATGCCGGGGAGAAAAGAAAAATAAAGGGTCTTTGGGTTATGCCAAAGAGGGTCCACGGGTTATGTCAGGGATAAAAGACTTCTTGCTTGGTTTTTTGATGGTTGATCTCTTTCTTGAACCGAGGGACTCAGCTTTCCGTAAATTTATTGTGACGGCTTGCCGATATGGGCTTTGGTCTTTTCACTTTTTCTTGCCTCTAGGGGCTTTTGCCTTTGGACTTCTTTTCATTTTTCACAACTTTGGGTTTCAGAGCATCAGCCATCATGGCCAGTTGGGGTTGACTTGATGCACTCGCTGAGGCTGGTACTTTCCTTGGATCTGGCTTTTATTAAGCGGGACCCTGTAAAACTAATCTTGACACCCTTTTTTTGTATTAGTTTCGGAAACAGAGTTAGACCGAAAGGGATTCAAAGAAAAGTAAACAAAGAGCAAGAGAATGAGTTTAGAGAAGTGTCCCTTTAGGGGAAGAAAGAAGGACTTATCTGGGGTGCATGCAAACTTCACATAGACATGACATGCTTCTTGGACTGGATACCTGATCTGCGCAACTATCCAACTTCTCATGAACCCGTCAAGATCCGTGTTCTGAAGCAGGACTCTTTCAGTACCAATAGTGGTTAGGATTCCTGCTTTTCGATCAACGGCGCCCTTTGCGGGTTTTCGCTAATTGACCTCTCTCATTTCTCTTCTCACCGTCGCCTTGCAGTGCTCTTTGCGAGTTTTCACTAACAAGAATCTCTCATTTTCAGTTTCTCTGCTTACATCGCCTTACGGTGCCCGTGTGGGTTTTCACCAATAAGACTCTCTCATTTTATTTCTCTCATTTTCAATACATTCTCTGATTTTGGAAACCTTTCACCGATTGATCGGAAAGACTTGAACGTGGTTCGGTAAAGAGAGTTTTGATTGAATTACAACTTTGGAACATTTCAGGCGAAACACCGTCGAACCGTTATAACATCTGCCCCAGTTTCACTTTTGGGGAAACTTGGATTTTTATTTTGGTGTGACTGAAACTCAGGGAGAGGCTGCCTACGTATCCTTTCGGAATCAAGTCATACGTAGTCCAGACTACATTTGTTTTTGGATTTTTGTTTGTTTTTGTTTTGTTTTGTTTTTATTTTCTTTTCTTTTCTTTTTCTTTTTCTTTTCTCTTTTCCTTTTTTTTTTTGATCTTTCTTTTCTTGTCTCTCAACTAAACTTTCCAGTGATGCTTTCGAGTTCCAAAGAGGGTAATCAAAGAAGAATAACCGGCTCCAAGGGTTAGCAAAGGATTGGAGTATTTGGGGTAGCGAGAGTGAAAGCCTCCGTCATCCCAATCGGATAATGTTGTCATTGCATAAAAATTGCACATAGTACCTTTTGACTGCATCCGCATTCACTACTGCTTCAGGATCATTTCCTTCAATATCTCCCAGGTACAATGCTCCTCTTGGCAGTATCTTTCTGATGATATATGGGCCTTTCCAATTAGGAGCGAATTTTCCTTTTGCTTCCTGATGATGGGGAAGAATACGCCTTAAAACGAGTTGCCCCACTTCAAAATTTCTGGGCCGTACTTTCTTGTTGTAGGCACGGGCCATTCTTTGTTGGTACAACTGCCCATGGCAGACTGCGGCCGTTCGCTTTTCCTCAATCAGGGTTAACTGTTCCAGGCGGGTTTTGACCCACTCACTGTCTTCAATTTCAGCTTCAACAATGATCCGGAGGAAAGGAATTTCAACTTCCGCAAGTATTACGGCTTCAGTGCCATAAACTAAAAGATATGGGGTTGCTCCAATCGATGTGCGCACAGTAGTGGTGTACCCTAACAATGCAAACGACAACTTTTCATGCCACTGCCTGGATCTTTGAATTATTTTCCTCAAAATCTTTTTGATGTTCTTGTTTGCTGCTTCCACGGCACCATTGGCTTTAGGCGGATATGGAGTAGAGTTCCTATGCATTATCTTGAATTGTTCGCATATTTCTCTCATCAAATGACTATTCAGGTTTACAGCATTATCTGTGATGATGGTCGCAGGGATACCAAAACGGCAGATAAGATTGGAATGCACAAAATCTACCACAGCTTTCTTGGTAACAGATTTGAGAGTAATTGCTTCAACCTATTTCGTGAAGTAGTCGATGGCGACCAATATGAATCTGTGCCCGTTTGAGGTTTTTGGCTCGATCGGCCCAATGACGTCCATGCCCCAGGCAACAAATGGCCAAGGTGATGACATGGGATGTAGTTCTGTGGGAGGTGCATGAATCAAATCGCCGTGCACCTGACACTGATGACATTTCCAAACAAAACTGAAGCTGTCTTTCTCCATGGTCATCCAGTAGTAGCCTGCTCGGAGGATTTTCTTTGCCTAGACATACCCGTTCATGTGGTGTCCGCACACTCCTGCTTGCACTTCATGCATGATTCTTTCAGCATCTTCCGCATAAACACATCTTAACAAATTGAGATCCGGAGTCCTTTTGTATAAGATATCACCGCTCAAAAAGAAACCACTTGCATGTCGTCTGATGGTTCTCTTTTGGTCTCCGCTAGCTTGTTCCGGGTATTCTTTAGTTTTCAAAAACCTCTTGATGTCATGATACCATGGTTGAACACTTGGTTCTGCTTCAACCGTATTACAATAGCCATGCCTTTCACGGATTTGAATCTCCAAAGGATCAATGTGGGCATTGCCTGGGTATGGCAGCATCGACGCCAAAGTAGCAAGTGCATCAGCTAATTCGTTGTGACAACGTGGGATGTACCTAAACTCTATTGACTTGAATCGTCTGCTCAGATCTTCCACATGTTGCCTATAAGGAATAAGCTTGACATCTTGGGTCTCCCATTCTCCTTGAGCTTGTCGGATAATCAGGTCCAAGTCTCCTATGATTAATAATTTTTCGACATCTTGGGCGATTGCCATGTTCATACCCATAATGCAGGCTTCACACTCGGCAGTGTTGTTTGTGCAGAAAAATCGAAGCCTAGCTGTGGCCGGATACTGCTGACCATCAGGTGAGATCAAGATTGCCCCAATTCCAACACCTTTTGCGTTTACCGTTCCATCGAAGAACATTTTCCAAGCATTGGTGTCTTCGGATATTACCTCAATTGAATTTACCTCCTCATCTGGGAAGTAAGTGTTCAAAGGTTGGTACTCATCATCGACCGGATTTTCAGCCAGATGATCTGCTAACGCCTGGGCTTTCATTGCCGTGCGAGTGACATAGACTATGTCAAATTCTGTGAGCAGGATCTGCCACTTTTCTAACATCCCCGGTGGGCATTGGCTTCTGGAATATGTACTTTAAAGGATCCAACTTGGTTATGAGGTAGGTGGTGTATGCTTGCAAATAATGCCTCAACTTCTGGGCGACCCAAGTTAAAGCGCAGCAAGTTCTTTCCAGCAAAGTGTACTTGGCTTCATAACTGGTGAACTTCTTGCTCAGATAGTAAATGGCCTGTTCTCTCTTTCCTGTCACATCATGCTGCCCGAGGACACAGCCGAAAGAATTTTCCAAGACTGTCAGATACAAGAACAGAGGTCTCCCTGGCTCAGGTTGGGGACCAACACTGGCGGATTTGACAGATACTTTTTGATTTTATCAAAAGCCTCTTGGCACTCGTCCGTCCATTTGATTGCCGCATCTTTCTTTAACAACTTGAATATGGGTTCACATGTGGAAGTCAACTGAGCGATGAACCGGCTTATGTAGTTCAATCTTCCCAACAAACTCATAACATCTTTCTTGGTTCTTGGAGGGGATAGATCCCGAATAGACTTTATCTTTTTTGGATCTAGCTCAATGCCTTTTCGACTAACTATGAATCCCAAGAGCTTGCCTGATGGGACTCCAAATGCATATTTGGCTGGGTTTAGCTTCAAATCATATTTGCGCAGCCGCGCAAAGAATTTTCTCAGATCTCGAACATGATCCTCCTTAGTCTTAGATTTGATAATCACATCATCTACGTACACCTCTATCTCTTGATGCATCATGCCATGAAAAATGGTAGTCATGGCCCTCATGTAGGTTGCCCCGGCGTTCTTCAATCCGAATGGCATGACCCTGTAACAGTACGTGCCCCAAGGTGTGGTAAAGGCTGTCTTTTCGGCATCTTCTTCATCCATCAACACCTGGTGATATCCCGCGTAACAATCCACAAAGAACTGTATCTCATGTTTGGCACAATTATCAACAAGGATATGGATATTTGGCAAAGGGAAATTATCCTTGGGACTTGCTTTGTTTAGATCTCTGTAATCCACACATATCGGGTTTTTCCATCTTTCTTTGGTACTGGGACTACATTGGCTAACCATGTGGTGTATCGAACTACCCGGATCACTCCTGCTTTTAGCTGTTTTGTGACCTCTTCTTTGATTTTGTCACTGATATCAGTTTTAAACTTTCTTTGCTTTTGCTAGACAGGGGGATAATCAGGGTAAGTTGGCAACTTATGAACCACCACGTCAACACTGAGTCCTGGCATGTCATTATACGACCAAGCAAACACATCTTTGAACTCAAATAAGAGTTGGATTAATGCATCTCGGGTTTTCTCATCTGTGTGAATGCTTATCTTGGTTTCCCTGACTTCTTCAGAACTATCCAAATTAACCGGCTAAGTATCATTTAAGTTCGGCTAAGGTTTATTCTCAAATTGTTCCAATTCTCGGTTTATTTCCTTAAAAGCCTCTTCTTCATCATATTCCGGTTCTTGGTTCATTACTTCATAGTTAGACAACGTATTTGGATCTGGGCATTAAGTCCGCAAGCATGTCATGTTATTTAAAGCCACATTATTAGAACTGAAAAGAAGAAAGAAAAAATAAAATAACAAAATCAGAAGGGATAGAGAGATGAACGATGAAATATTGATTTCATTTCATTGAATTTTGAAGATAAAAGGGTTTACACTGGGAATTAAAAGACAAGAAACTAAGGACCAGAAACTAAAGAAAAACATCGGAGTTACACCCTGGAATAACTCGTGATGCAGAGAAAGTGGCAGGACAGGTCTACCGGGACTCCCGCCTGATTGGGAATGATGTAGCCTTCCAATTTGGCAGCTTGGCATTAGGTCCCATGTATAGCACCTCAGTGGTTCTTGAGCCTTCCCCTGGCTGGACCATGTGGGTTTCATACAGCATCTGTCTCATAGCCCCACAAATTTCTTCAATTTCTTCGGCCGTAAAGGCTTCATCTTCATCCTCTTCACTGTACTTAGGCTTGACAAACGTTTCATACAGCTGCAGAACCGGCTGAGGTAAGACCCAACCATCATTGTTTCTTTTCTTTGCCCATTTTACATCAGCTGGCGTGGGTCGGAAGCGTACCCCAAAGAACTCCTCGCTGGCAGTCAAGGTGATTGGTTCAGCTGTTCCTTGCAATGATTTCCTGAGCCCTTTCCTGAGTTGGTAACCATGTCTGATCATTTCTTTGGCTACCATGATTGATGCATTTGAAAGGAAGGGTTGAGGGCAAGGGTTTCCTTCTTAGCATTAGTCCGTGACCACAATTTCAAAGGCTTGATAGACTATGTGTTCACTTCCCTCCCTTGCTTCAAGACATGGGACTGACGGATCCCGATAAATTGATTGCTCATCTTCTCCGTGAACCACAATCTCCTGATTTTCATGCTCAAATTTCACCATCTGGTGGAGAGTATAAGGCACGGCCCCTACTGCGTGAATCCACGGTCTTCCTAAGAGAAAATTATAGGAAGTATCCATGTCCAGAACCTGGAAGGTCACTTCGAAGTCGACTGGACCAATAGTCAGGACTAGGTCCATTTCTCCGATTGTATCCCTCTTTATGCCGTCGAAAGCACGCACACACACATTGTTGGGTCTGATTCTCTTAGTGCCGATTTCCATACGTTGCAAGGTTGAGAGTGGGTAGATATCTACCCCAGAACCGCCGTCCAGCATGACTCTTTTCACGTAATACCCTTCGCATTTGACTGTCAGGTGAAGGGCTTTATTGTGTGCGGCCCCTTCCGGGGGCAAATCATTCTTGCTTAAGGAAATTTGATTGATTGCGAAAAATCTTTCTGCCATTCTCTCCAATTGTTCCACAGTAGCTTCGATGGGCACATATGCTTCATTAAGAGTTTTGATTAACACTTTTTGATGCTCAGTTGAG